>VXAZ01004082.1:101204-231771 GCA_013399875.1 Gymnorhina tibicen | reverse complement strand
GGATGGATGGATGGATGGATGGAGGGATGGATGGAGGGATGGATGGAGGGATGGATTGGATGGATGGATGGAGGGATGGATGGATGGATGGATGGAGGGATGGATTGGATGGATGGATGGATGGATGAAGGGATGAATGGAGGGATGGATGGGTGGATTGGATGGATGGATGGATTGCTGGCAGTGCTGGCTCCCTGCTGGCTGAGCTCCAGGGTTTCTGAGACAGCTGAGGGTTCCACGGGCCAGGGACCCAGCGCATCCTGCCTGGTGACATTCCCCAGCAGGAATGAATCACCGCGTTCCCCGGACACAGCAGCGCTGGCGGTCACCCATCTCTGCCTTCTGGAGCCCTCGGGATTTCATGAATCCCTTTCTCCCATCTGACAGGTCCCAAAACAAACAGCTCTGTGGGAGCAGGTGGAGGGGGAAGGAGAGGGGTCCCAGCTCAGGCCTGGTTTGTGAGCAGCAGGGGGGTGTCACACTGAGGGGGTGTTTGAGGGTGAAATTGGTGCTGGTAGGGGTTTGATCCCGGGTGGTGACAGTGACAAGTGACACTGTGACAGCTGAGCTGGGAAAGGGGCTCAGGCTGGAGAAAAGGAGGCTCAGGGGGGCCCTTGTGGCTCTGCACAAGTCCCTGACAGGAGGGGGCAGCCGGGGGGGTCGGGCTCTGCTCCCAGGGAACAGGGACAGGACAAGGGGAAACGGCCTCAGGCTGGGCCAGGGGAGGCTCAGGTTGGACAGCAGCAGGAATTTCTGCATGGAAAGGGTGCTCAGGCCTTGGCAGGGGCTGCCCAGGGAGGGTTGGAGTCCCCATGCCTGGAGGTGTCCAAGGAAGGGCTGGAGGTGGCACTCAGGGCTCTGGGCTGGGGACAGGGTGGGCATCGGGCACAGGGTGGGCTCCATGGGCTGGGAGGGCTTTTCCAACCCAAATGATCCTGGGATTCTGTGGTATTTTACACTCCAACCTGCTCAGACTGGCATTCCTGGGTGTGTTGGTGGTTTGCATGACCCCCTCCTCCTGGGGCAACCATACCAGTGTCTACACTTTATTTTTCTCCTGCTGTTTTTATTTCCTGTTTGAACCTTGCCATCTCAAGGTATCCAAAGTTTGCTCTGCAAATATAAATCTAAATCCAGCAGGCAGGCTGGCAAACCAACTGCTGGCAGGAAGGAGGACTATCTTCCCTTTCTTTAAATGTGAAGCCCTCAAATATGTGAGGCTGTGCTTTTGAGTTCCCAGAGATGCCTGGAAGTGCCTCATGGATGGGGTTTTTCTCCTCCTCCCAGTGAAAGGTGATAATTAATGCAAGAAAGCAGCTTGTCTTCTGGATAGGCTGGGCCTAAATCTTTGGTGCTCAGTCCCAGACCTTTGGTACGTTTGGTATCTGCTGTCACGGCCAGCGTTTGCTGTTGCCGGGCTTTCCATGAGGGATGAGAGAGGAGAATCCTGGTGCTTTCTGCTGTTGGCAAAGTGGCTGCTGAGCAGCACAACGAACGCACCCTCTGCGTCGGACACCACAGGTTTATGGGATCTGTGTCTCGCGGGAGCGTGCTCCGGGTGATCCTTTCCTAAATCCTGATCCCTGGGATGGATTATCTGCCGAGGAATAATGAACCAGCCTTCAGCCTTGGCGACGTCCCCCTTCCTCAGCAGCAGGCGGGCAGCCAGCATCCTTGGGAGAGCTGTTGCAGGCTCAGGTGGAGCCTCAGGTAGCTCCTGGCACAGTCAGACCCTCTGACAAGCGGCAGTCGGGCAGGTGGATTAAAAACCTCAATTCAACAGCTGCAAATCCCTCCTCAGTCCCTGAGGTGCCCGTGCGTTTCCCTGTGCTGGCTGCGCTGCTCCTGGCACTGGGGAGGGCAGGAGGGGCCCGAGGGAGGCCGGAGGAGCAGCTGGGAGCGGGTTTATTCTGTCAGCCAGCTCCGTCTCCTCGTTAATGGCTCAGCAGGACGCGGCTGGCTCGCCTCAGACCTCGCCTTTTCGGCTGGCAGCACAACGAGCTCCCTGCCTGCAGCTCCTCTGGCACCGAGCCCGTCCTTGCTGACAGCCAGAACGTGGGGGCAGGAGCCATCCAGACCCGAACCCTCTCCGGGCACGGAGTCGCCGTCCTCCTTTCCCCGTGGGAAATGGGAAACGTGTGGTGCACCTCTCCCCCCTCGGACTGCACCCGTGTGGTGGTGTGGGGGCAGCAGGAAGAGCATTCCCAGCAGGGCAGGGAGGGATCCTGCCCCTCTGGCCAGCCGTGGAGCGCCGTGCCCGGCTCTGGCTCCTCAGCACAGCGGGGCCAGGGAGCTCCTGGAGCGGGGCCGGCGGGGGCTGCGGGGCTGAGGAAGGGCCTGGAGCATCTCCGTGCCCAGGAAAGGCTGAGGGAGCCGGGGCTGTGCAGCCTCGAGAGGAGCCCCGGCCGAGAGGGGCCCTCAGCCCTGGGTGTCCCTGGCTGCAGGGAGGGCTCCGAGCAGGGCCCGGGCTCTGCTCCGGGGGCCCGGCCGTGGCACCAGAGCCACGGGCAGGGCCCGATGCCAGCAATTCCCCCCGCACAGGAGGCAGAACTTCTGCCCTGGGCAGGGCCCGGCCCCCAACAGATTGTCCAGAGGGGCTGTGGGGTCTCCTCCCTGGCAGGAGGGTTTCTGGTGGGTTACTCTTGCTTATAACCCGTTTTACCCAGCAAAAGTTCTCATCTGCAGCTGGGTTTTTGTTACAATCAAATTTGCCAAGGCTGAAGCTCAAGGATGGCTCAACAACTCATCAACTACAACAGTGCTATTTTTCATTTTTCATTTTCCATTTCCAAGGGGTAAATCATGTTGGGGAGGCAATATTCAATCATGAGACCATCACTTGGAAAGGGGCTTGCTCATCCAGAGCATGATAAATTGATTTTTGGGGAGGACAACTTTCTCCCGTGGCTGAGTTTGGAGTATCCTCACAGGGTTTTCTCTTTGAGAGACTTTGCACCTCTTTGATGACCAATACAAAGCACTCGTGATCATAATCTGAATTTATGGCTCTGCAGTGTTGTGCAAGGCACGGTTTCGCTGTCCTTTAGTGCTCAGTAGAATGTTATGTGCTTGATATTAAAAACCTGCAGAAGTGTCAGGACAATTCCAGGTTGTAGAAGAAAGGCAGCCACTTGGAGGAGGTAAAAAAAGCTTTATGTAAACTGCACAATGGAAGAGAAGTTAATATGTCCTCTTGGGAAAGAGGTGGGAGCTGGTTCTGTAAAACGCAATGAAAGGAGCAAATCACCTCCCTCAGAGGAGAAATCCAGGTGAAAGTTCAGTGTTGGGCTCTTTGGCTTTTCGTCCTCCTCCTCCTCTCATCTCCCTCTGCACTCACAGAGAAAAGAAAACAAAGCAGATAAGCTTTGTGGGTGGTTCTGTGTTTCTTTCCGGAAGCTCTCATCCGTAACCTTTCCAGCTCTTTTGTGGATGCTCGTCCTCAAGCGCTGTTCCTTCCCTTCTGCAATTCCAGCCTTCAGTCTCCTGTGAACTTTGATTTGTACCCTTGTGTGCCTTCACCAGGCCCTGCGGCCCCGGTGGGATTGGTGTGGATTAAATAGGGATCAGTCCTTGCAGGTCTCCTGGTTCTCACACCCAAAGCACTGTCTGAGCCCTGCTCATCCTGTCCTTCCCCTTCTTGTGCCTTCTAAGAAATGGGTGGTGGAGGCTGGTGAAGAGTTTAGCAAGGAAAGGAATAAAAAAAGTTTGTGTGTGAGTGTTTGCATCCGTGCTGGGAAAAAACCCCTGCTGGGCAGGGGGATGGAGCAGCTCTCCTGTGGGGAAAGGCTGGGAGAGCTGGGGGGGCTCACCTGGAGAGGAGAAGGCTCCAGAGAGAGCTCAGAGCCCCTTGCAGGGCCTAAAGGGGCTCCAGGAGAGCTGGAGAGGGACTGGGGACAAGGGATGGAGGGCCAGGACACAGGGAATAGCTTCCCAGTGCCAGAGGGCAGGGATGGATGGGATCTTGGGGAGGAATTGTTCCCTGGGAGGGTGGGCAGGCCCTGGCACAGGGTGCCCAGAGCAGCTGTGGCTGCCCCTGGATCGCTGGCAGTGCCCAAGGCCAGGCTGGACACTGGGGCTTGGAGCAGCCTGGGACAGTGGGAGGTGTCCCTGCCATGGCAGGGGTGGCACTGGATGGGCTTTAAGGTCCCTTCCAGCCCAGGACTGTGTTGGATTGTGTGATTTTGGGATTCAGCTTCTCAGGTGGTGTGAGGAAGCATCCAGCGCGGGAATGGGGGAGGCAGGAGGTGTTCCAGCCCTGGGCTGTGGGTGTGAAGACATGGTGTTTGCCACGTGAAAACAATTCCAAACAGGCCAAACCTTTTTCCCATCCGAACTCCAAACTCCCGCCCTGATTTTGTTTTTGGCCAGGGTGCTGGTACTTGATAAGTTTGGCTTTAGTCTTTGGCCCTTGCACTTTTGATGTTGCAGGGTTACTAACTTCCTGGCCTGCTGAGGAAATGTCTCTTCATGGCACCTTGTCACACAGAGCCAGTGCCTGGGAGCTGGGAAATGGTTTGCAGACAGGTGATCAGATCTGGGTGCTTTGTTTTCTGCATGCCCACAGAGAGCAGTATCAGATTTTTTCCCCCCTTTTCCGCAGTCAAGACCGGTGACGGAGCTCAGAAGCAAATGGGACTTGTCACTCTGTATTCCCTCTGTCATCAGAAGCTGATTCCTGCGGCTCTCTCGTGTCCCAGATGGTAATAAATCACATTTTCTGAGCCCAGCCAACGTGCTGATTTGCAAACATGAAGCAGCAGCTCATCAAAGAACGCATTTCACATTTTTAGGGAGTAGGCATTGCATTAACCTGGAGTGGTGCAAATTGCAGCGGCAGCGAGCGAAATGAAGCTTCGCCACTTTAAAGTTCAGCGCAGACTTGATGCATGCAAAAGTAATTAAAACTCAATTTGGTGTGTTTTCAGAAGAGACTTCAAACACATTTGGCAGAGAAATCACGTCCCTTTGTATCACAAGGTGTTTCCAATCTTGTCGTTTTCCCATTTGTCAGCTTGGGTTTGGAATGAGAGCTCGTACTTCCAAGCCGTCTCTGTCTCAGGCAGTGATCACCCAGCAAGCCTCGGAAGAATAAATAATTGTTCCTACCTGGATTTTCCAAGTGGATGCTCCCCAAGATTGTATGAAACGGCTCCAAACTTCCTCCAAACAGCCCTTTGTCTTGCGTTTGAACAAATCAAAGAGCCCCTGCTACGCTGATTTCCATCCCTGGGGGTATCTCTTCCCAAAAATGCCGCTTCCCCCTGCTCCAGGGTTTCTTTTCTGAAGTGTCTGTGCTTCAGCAACCCTCAGCCACCTCCTGAGCTGATCCCCCCCTCCGACAGCACAAGGCAGGCTTTCCTGGGGCGTGGTTTTCACGCTGCCGTGGGGCCAGCAGTGTTGGGCTTTCCAGAGAGAAGCAAACGTGAAGAAATCAAGGTTTGGAGGAGGATTTTTGTGTGCTCGCAGCTGGCCTGGTATGGCCCTGCCCGTGGCAGGAATGAGATGGTCCCTTTAAGCTCCCTTCCCACCCAAACCATCCTGGCGTTCTCACCTAGCGTGGTTTAAGCCCTGGTTTCTTGCCTCAGAGCTGCCACCCTGACTCTCAGCTGATGGCCTTTGATTATCTGAACAAACAGGATGAGAAACTCCCCTTTTCTCTCTCTCTCTCTTCCAGAATCAAGACTTTATTTTACATACTTGGTTTCTCTCCCTTTCTTCCTTTGGTTTTAATCCTTTGGATCAAATAACCACCTACAGTTCATAGCACTGGTATTTTTTTCCAAATTACCGATTCCCTAATGTTGTCCTAACCACTTCCCCCATCCCCTTTCTCTCCTCCCTGGAGCGAGGTCATCCCTACGTGGCTTTCGGGGAAACTCAGCTCTGCGTTTTAGCACGGGCAAGGCAGAACAACTCTGTTTGATCCAAGCTCTCTGTCTCCCATCCTTTCCCTGCTTCCCAGTGAACTCTGGATTTCTGGAGTTCTGTGGAAGGAAACAGCCCTTGGGAAAGCTCTGGGAGGAACCATGGAGAGTCACTTGTGGGACGAACAGAGAGGGAATTGGGGCAATAAAGGAGCAGAATCTTTTAAAGCAGCGAAATCATCATTACGTAGTGTCATTATTTCCACGTGGTGGTGGAGCCCGGACCCTCAGGCGTGTGGGGGTCTCCGAGGAATCCCCACTTGGTTTGCTGCTGACACTTTTCCCATATTCCTGCTTCTCTTCTTGATTGTTCTGGCTGCTTTATGACACACTTGGCATTTTTTAATAAAGTTTGGCTTGAGCCCCTGATGTCATTTTCCCATCTCTTCCTAGAAGAAAACAGCTCTGAGCTGTCCTTCCTTTCCCCACAGGATGCTTTGGAGGTCTTAAATCAGAGTTAGGTGCAAAGTGGAGTAAATATTGGGGTGAAATGAGGGAATCACAGGCATCCATCTCCCTGGCAGGCTGCAGGATAAAATGGGAGGGGGAGCAGCAGGGAGGGCCCTGCCTGCACCTTTCTTTCCCAGCGCAGAAGCTTAAATAGAGTTGATCACTGTGCTGTGAAGGGGGCTCCTCTTGGAGGAGAATTATTTTTGTTAAATGGGAAAGGATTTGTTTTTCAAAGAAACCGTTCCCTTGCTGCCTTCAGGGGAGGAAAAGCAGAGTGAAATTCTGAAGGGCCTGTTCTGTCAGGAACGCTTTGCTGTCAGAAACCTGTGTGGTTTTATTGACCAGCTACTCCAAACCCCTTGTGCCTGGACAAGGAATGAAAGGACCAAAGTGCTGCTGGCCGTGTGCAGCTCGGAGCCGAGCTCATTGCAGGTGTCATGTGAAAACACGGATTTACTGGAGATCTTCTCCTGCTGCATCTGAGTCACCCCAGCGAGAGCTCTGCCCGCCCAGCCTTCCCTGCCAGCCCCTCCAGCCTCGTCCCAGGCGTTTATTTACCAGGGAAACATGGAAAACAGGGGAGATGTGCTGTGTGAATGTGAGGCCTGGAATGGTGAACAGGGACTTGCAGTCACCTGGCACTCGGAGCAGTGCGGGAGAAGGGTTTGGCTCTTTGGCCAAACACTGTGGGCTGGAAGGACCAAATAAATCCTTGTCCCCAGGTGTCCTTCAGGTGGATTTACCTGTCTCCTCGTGCTGTTTAACGCAGTCAGGAGCTGTGAGCACGTGCAGCATCGCCAAGGGCGCGGTGGCCTTAAAAAGCATGGCATGGGAGCGTTTGGATGAATCCAGCTAAAATTGGGCTGCATTACCCCCCCACAGGCAATTATTTTGGTGTGGCTTGAAGGAGGGAAAGGCTCCCCTAGTTACTGCAGCCCCTCTCGTCCTTCGAGGACGTGGCCGGAGTGGGAGGCTGGAAGAGCGCTTCAGGATTTGCCCTGAGCAGTTTTTTTGGCGGGGTTTCCACGCGGAGCTGCCGGTGTTTGGCATGGAGCTGAGGGATCTGTTCCACGCAGATTGACGTGTGGGCGTGCACCTGCGGAACAGAGTGTCAAATATTATGGGTGTGTAAATTTTAATCAGCATTAAAGTCTTTTATTTCTGCGAATTACAGCTTCTCCGTCAAGTGGCTGCCTCGGGGTTTTTAAATATATCTGTTCTTTTATCGCCGCCTCTCAAGCACGTGGTTATCCTGGGTAAAAAGGGAAAGGAGGGAATGTGTTTGTGCTGTTTTAAGGGATCTCAGCCTCTGGGTTTGGTCTGTTACCTTTGGTATGAGACTGCAGTGACCACGTGTCCCAGTATCACCTATCAAAAGTGATTTTCGGTTTAATTGAAGGATAAACTAAAACTGACTCTTCAGTTCCCCTGTTTCACTCGTTTATAGCTTTTGGTTTTGGCTGGGGTTTTTTTTGGGTAGCAATTTGACATGGAACTGTTACGTTTGGAAAAGCCCTCCACGATTGAGCCGGCCACTAGCCCAGCACTGCCAAGGCACCGCCGAGCCGTGTCCCCGAGTGCCACGTCCACATGGCTTTTCAGCACTTCCAGGGACGGTGATCCCACCTCCTCCAGCAGCCCCTTCCAATGCCCGACCACCCTTCCCGTGAAGAAATATTTCCCAAAATCCAATTTAAACCTTCCCCGGGGCAGCTGAAGGCTGTTTTCTCTTGTGCTGAAATGCTTCTAAAGTATTTTGAAAAGCCGGGGGATGAAAGTGAGAGCTGTGAAAAGCAAGGGAGGAGGTTTGCAACTACGAAACAAATTTGGATGGCAGGATCTGACAGCTGTTTGGGGCAGGTGAGCAAAATATGTCTTTTCTCTGTGTATTCCACTGGGAACATCTCAGTGTTTTAAGGGAGATTTTTTTAACTAAGCATCTTAGAAGGGCTGTGAACAATCCATAAATCAGGGTTTTGCTCACAAAAGGCTTTGAGTGCCAAAAAAGGGTCAGTTTGCCCTCCTGGAAATGCAGCCATAATTCTACGTTAAGGGGTGCTGGAGCCAAAATCTGGGACAAACACTGCAGCTCGGCAGGGCAGGCTGTGTCCTTCCACAGAACGCTCGGGGGAAAAGCAGTTTGCGTTTGGGTTTGTTTGCTTTTGAGATTGAAACTTGTTATTTATCGAGGTGAGAGCGAGGCAGATCAGACAGGCGTGCCCTGAAGGGTGTTTGGGCTTTTCAGCATTTTATCCAGGGTAAATATGAAACCCGTCCCTTCTCTTTGGTCACTCTTTGTTCACATCTGGCCTTCAGAAGGGCTGCGATAAGGGAGCGTGCGTGAGGATAAACCGCCAGCATCTCCCGCTCTCCGGAGATCCTCTTGAGTTTCACCTTAACTCCTTGAGTTCCTCAAAAATCAAAGTGAGCAAACCACACCTTCTGTTGCTTCCCCCGAGGATCCCAGACTCCTCTCTCCCTCCTTTTCTCAGCCTCCTGATGAATCAGGCAGGGCTGTTTGTTCTTTGGGAGCTGTCCAGCTGAGGGGGAGAGCGTGGGATCAGCGCTCGTTCTGGGGTGACACAATCCTGCGTGTGCCTTCAGGCTGAAGCAGAGCTTACATCAGGCAAAATACCCGTGAGTCACGTGAGGATCAAGGCTGTGCTGGAGTTCTGGAGGTCAGCTCTCCGTACCCCTGAGCAGGGATATGGATTACAGGTGTAAAGATCTCGGAAAACCAGGAGAAATAGGTGTCTGTGTATATATTTTTCAAGGTTTTATATGGTTTTTGAGGATGTGCATCTCCCCTTGGGAGTGGGTCCACCTGTAACAAAATCCTAATAATAATAGTAATAGTGATGATGATGATGATGATGATGATGATGATGATGATAACGATATTAATAGGAAAAAAAATCCAAACTAGTTTTCTATTCTCCCAGAGAGGAGGCACCTGGAAACAACCCATTTATTTTGCTTTGGCTGCAGAATTTTCTCGTGTAGGTCACAGAGGAGATATTTGGGAATGACCATCCCTGCGCGGGCAGAGCATTTCTGCTGGGATAATTCTTCAGGGACTCTCCACTTCTCCTTTCAAGGGGAATGTTGGCAGTCTGGTGACGAGGTGGGGGACCAGGCACAGCTTGGGTTGGATGATCCTGGAGGGTTTTTCCAGCCTCAGTGACTCTGGGATCTCCACAGGCTGCCACTCTCTGGCTCTCAGTACTCTGTGCCTTGCTCTCATCCGGGTTTCAGTCCCTACCTTTAAAGCCCAGGGAAAGTTTCTTTATCCTTTTTTCAGCTGCTCTCAATTCTCCCAGCCCTGCTCTGCCCCCGGGCTGTGTTACAGATTCCGGCACTCACCTCCTTTCTTTCCATTCCCTGCTTTTTCCAAACGCTCCTGCGGCCAGGCTAGAAACTGGGATGGAGCTCTGCTCTTATCTCCAGTAATCCCTCCTCTGGAGTGTGCCTTGATTGAAATCCAAGAGGTGTGACTGAAGTCACCGCTTCAGGCTGCAGACATTGTACGCGCTGCTTCGTGGCTTCGAGCCCAGTTTCAAATCCATTTCCTGAGAGCCAGTGTTAAAAAGCAGTCTTAGGAGGTCATTTTTGGGTAGCAGGTCCCTGCCAGGGGGGTGGGGCCAGCTTGGTAAATACTGTCTGGTTTTTGGGCACCTGAGCAGGGGTTTGTGCTGGTGTCAGACTCTCCTAAATAAACTTTGGCACTGGAAACCTCCCCCCCCCGCCCTGCTCCCAGCAAGAGGATTTCCAGGGTCCAAGTTTTGGGGAGGCTGTCCCGGTGACTGCCCCAGCTCCGTCACGCCGGGGCTGCCTCCCCCAGGGGGTTTTAGGGGAGGTAAAATCAGTTTGTTCAGCTCAGGGTTTGCTGGGGCGTGAGAAGGGACTGGTAGTGCCACCAGATACAGCTGGAGGTTTGAGAGTCAGAGTTCGGGTCTTGCTTCATTTACCTTCCTCTTGGGTTTTATCCAACGAGGAAAAAGCTCGCTGGAGGGTTTTTGGGACCGGGATACGGATGAGGCTCCGCAGGATCATCAGTCTCCAGGCTGACCAGGTGCCCTGTGCTCCGTTCCACTCGATTTGCTCAGCTCTAAAAGATGGAGCTTTAAACTCCTGCCGCAGGTGCCAGCTTAAAACAAAATCAGTCTGGAAAATGCCGTCAGAATTTATTTGGCTTTTCCCAGGGAGACATCTGAGGAAAAACGGTATTTTTTCCATATTCAAAGCACTCTGGCAACAATTTGCAGAGTGGGAGAACAACTTGAAATTTGGCAAAATATGCATTATTTATTTTTTTCCTCACTGCTATTGCAGTTATTCTGTCGGAATGTTCCTGGATTTGGGTAAGGGATAAACCTGGCAGGGCTTACGGTTCCCACGTGCCCAGGGGGGCTGGGCACTGTGTTGCAGGGTAACTTGTGATGCATCTCAGGTGCCGTTTTTGAAATATATTCAGCATTGTTCAGGAAAAACCTGCAGATCCAGACAGATATTTCCTGAAGAAAACTTTCTGCAAACAATCATTCCTCAGTTTTCAGAGCAGAGCTTGAATAGCATCCAACAAACCAAGCTGCAGTCCAAGTGTGAAACAGGCACAGATGAAATCAAATATTGAATAGTCATTCATGAATCCTGCACCGAATTGAGGGAATCCTCCTCCCACCCCTCCTGGCGTTTTTGGAGTTGTGTGATGAAATTTATATCCTAGGAATACGTGAGCTCGTGCTGAGCCCTGCTTTTTTATATTCCTTGTTTTTCACCAGAAGTGTTTGTATTTTTCAGTGGAAATGTGACGGATAATTAGTGCCTTCATGGCAGAACCAGCCTTTTTTTTCTCCCTAAGGGTCCAGGACTTCAAGAGGGCTCAGTAATGTGAAGGATGCTCAAATCCATTGCTCTTATCCGTGTTTCAAAGGCACTTCTGGGATAGACAGCTGAAAATAAGGAATTAGGCCTTCCAGGTGTCTCCTGGGCACGGAGAAATACAAGGCAGGAATGTCCCTGGCTCAGTCCCAGTGTTCAAGGCTTTACTGGACAGCAGAAGAAACTCTGTTACTGTACAGAAATCCACTTGGGGTTCTCAGAAACTCTCTTGGATATTCTTGTATGTTTAAAATTCAGATTTTGTTTGGATTTGGGAGCCATGGAAGATTTTGGCTTGAAGCAGCAAGTGCCCTTTCCCCCGCGCTGGGAGGAAAAAGGGAGAGCTGATAATGCATTGCAAAAATTTAGTCTGTTATATGAATTTATGAATTGCACCCAGACTGACAGGTTCCTCAGGTCAGCTTAATCTGTTTTCTTCTGTGCCCGGAAAGGGAAAATGACCATTTAATTATTGGGAGAAAAAAAATGATCCTCCTGATTGAGGGAGTCACATGAGTGCAATTTACTTCATCCTTCCATTCGTTTGAGGGGCGTGGATGCAGTTCAGCCAGAGGTGTTATTTAAAGTTTAGCTGGGTGGACTCAGAGTGACAAAACCCCCAATGTGTCCCCATCAAAGCAAAGCCTCTGTGCTTTGCTGGTGGTGTTGTAGGGGACAGAATCGATCCTGCTTGGTTCAGACGTGCTTCAGTCGTCCGTATTTTTACTCTGCTGTGGTTAAAATGAGCCGTGTTTACCTTGGCATCCCGGGGAGGTTATCCAGGAACTTGCCACAGCACAGGCCCTGGCGCAGGTTCCCCATCCCTGGAAGCGGCCACGGCCGGGTTTTGGAGCAGCCTGGGACAGTGGAAGGTGTTCCTGCCCGTGGCAGGGGGTGGAATGAGATGAGCTTTAAGGTCCCTTCCAAACCATTCCAGGATTTTCCCTGCACAGATGATTTTCCCCAGCACTGTTTCCATGATTCCTGAAATCAGGGCGGGAGGATGCACCAGGAGCAATTGAATGTCAGCCTGTTTTAAGAAGGGCTGTGAGAGAACCCCGCCCTGAATCCTGGCTTTAGTTTTAATATCCATATCCCTCATTCCGAAGTGTAACTCTCCACAGCCAGCGCCGAGAAGATTCCCGGCGGCTGGGGCACAACCCCGTGAATAATTCCGTGAATAATGCGGGCCATTATCAGTTTGTGCTTCCAAACAAACACCAGCGTTAGCACATCTCCATCCGACCGGCTCTGGAATGGAGCAGACACTTAGCAATTAAAACTTTAATTGCCCCACAATTAAATTTGCAGCTACAATGTAATTAGCACGCAGAGTTTAATTTGGGAATGCTGAGAGGCCCAAGGCTCCGGGATGCGTGCCGGGGACCGAGACAGCAAGGGAAGCTGTTCCCTCTTGGATTTCATGGAATATCCCCAAGGATCATTGAAGTCCAACCCCTAGGACTTGTTTTTGAGTAAGAAAAGCTTAATTTCATAAAGTTTTCGTGCATCTCCCTGAAATCTTTGGAAGCAGCAGGGTGAGGTGAGGCTCTGGCACAGGCTGCCCAGAGCGGCTGTGGCTGCCCCATCCCTGGAAGCGTCCAAGGATAAAGAACCAAAGAACTGAGACTTGTGAGGGTCTGCAGAACCCAAAATATTTTGAGTTCTGCGTGGTTAAAGGGATTTTTGGAGGCATTTCTGTTGGGAGCAGGCATGTGGAGGTATTGATCTCTTGTATTGATCCTTGACTCTGGTCACCTCCTCATGTTCATCGTGGAAAGGGAACGCCTGGAGCCCTTGGAACTGGAGAACTGAAGACACTGAGATTTTTATTTTATGCTCTATTTGAAAAATCATCTGCATTGCCCATCACTATGGAATAGTTTCTCACAGCTGACAGAGAAGTGCATTGTTTATATGCCAGCTAAAGCTTCCCCAAATCAGCTCAAGCTGTAAATTAAATATAATGTTGAGTTCAATAATGCTCAATATTTAGAGATAAATATGAGAAAATGCTGAAATGCGGCATTTTCTGACTCTCCTGCCCGGTGAGAAGCATCTCTTGCATTATTTAGTGTTTGTCTGGTGGAGATGCCAAGGCAAGCTGCAGATGTATCTCCATTAACTGATCAGTATTGTGTTGCACTTCACTTGGTTCCTTTATCTGGTTGATACAGCAGAACAGTTTGTTTGCCCCGTGGAAAACTGCACTGTATAGGCCGCCAGGTAGGAAGAGAAAACGGGACAAGCCCTACAGCAGTCCTTTGACCTTTTAATTCCATGAGAGGTGAATTTTGCTCACAGTCTGGGCATCTTATGGGGAGGTGTTTAATGTTCCAGATTGCTTAGTTACACAGCTGGAGGGTGGGAGGCTTTCTCCAGGACAATGAATTATAATTAAAGAGCACATTAATTACTAAACCACAGTGGAAGAGGGGGAGCCTCTCCGTGCCCCTGCTCCCGCTCCAGTGTCAAAGATGGGATACCTCCACCTTTTGATTCCAGCCTTTCCTGGGCTCCTGTCCTGTTCAATCCTTCTCTCGTGTACTTGGAAAAAATGAACCTGTTTTGTCCTGCAGCAGCTGAGCTTGGCTAATAAAGTCTCTGGTGGGCTCTGGTTTGTGGCTTGGTGGGAAAATGCAGTGTCTGAGGAGGACTGGGCAGGTGCTCAGCTCTGGAAAAGCACTTTGGAAAAGGGATGGGGGAGCAGCAAGGGTGGGCGCGGAGCCCTGGAACGCCCTCAGCACCGTACCTGGGATAGTGGGGACCAGGCAGAGGGCATCACGTGGCTCTGACCCTCTCTTGAGCCAGTCAGTCCCTTCCTAAAGATCTCCTAGGAGCTGGGTCCAGCTGAGTCCAGAGGCTGCAGAGCTGGAGCGGCTCATCCTTGCAGGAACCCCGCAGGGCCAGCCCCAGGGCCCCGCTGAAACCCCAGTACAGCCGTGCCCAGCCACTGCCTGTGCCCTTCTGCAAGGGAAACCTCTCCCCTGGAGACACTGGGTGGGATATCTGCACTCGCATCTAAATAACACTGGCATTTTGCAAGCTGATCCCCTCTTCTGCAAGAGAAATTAATTTGGTTTTGTTTTTTTAGAGCATCGTTTTATCCATTCTTGCCAATACCTGCAATGTCGTGCTGGGAAATCCTCTCGATACTTTCAACACAAGTATTTTAATTTCATCACCGATGTGCTTCTTGCGCTCCCCAACACCTGGGAATAATGCGATCCCACCCGTGCATTATCGCTCAGAATTGTCCGTCTCCCTTTGGAACCCACGAGCCAAAAGTGAGGCAAAGTCAGTCCCTTTGCAGGTTTTTGTTGTAGAGCTTTTTCCGGCAGAGCTTTTTGCAGAAAAAGCTGCTGGAACTCAGCTCTGTTAAGCAAAAAACTACATCAGCCTTCAAAATAATTTAGGAATCTCTGAAGTGTGTGAGGCCCCACGAAAGGTTCACGTTGCTCAATCTTGAGATAAACATCTGTTTTTGTGCTTCTTATTAGAACGATAATTAATACGAAGAAATGAATCAAACATTCACGAAAATAATAATAAAAATTAACTTGCAGTGAAGACGTTTGAACCCCCCCAACTCTGCTTCTGTGTTTTCCTGCCCTTTTTTTCCCCACCCTTTTTTCCCCTCCCTTTTTTCCCGCCCTTTTTTCCCCACCCTTTTTCCCTGCCCTTTTTTCCTGCCCTTTTTTCCCCACCCTTTTTCCCTGCCCTTTTTTCCTGCCCTTTTTTCCCCACCCTTTTTCCCTGCCCTTTTTTCCTGCCCTTTTTTCCCCACCCTTTTTCCCTGCCCTTTTTTCCTGCCCTTTTTTCCCCACCCTTTTTCCCTGCCCTTTTTTCCTGCCCTTTTTTCCCCACCCTTTTTCCCTGCCCTTTTTTCCTGCCCTTTTTTCCCCACCCTTTTTCCCTGCCCTTTTTTCCTGCCCTTTTTTCCCCACCCTTTTTCCCTGCCCTTTTTTCCTGCCCTTTTTTCCCCACCCTTTTTCCCTGCCCTTTTTTCCTGCCCTTTTTTCCCCACCCTTTTTCCCTGCCCTTTTTTCCTGCCCTTTTTTCCCCACCCTTTTTCCCTGCCCTTTTTTCCTGCCCTTTTTTCCCCACCCTTTTTCCCTGCCCTTTTTTCCTGCCCTTTTTTCCCCACCCTTTTTCCCTGCCCTTTTTTCCTGCCCTTTTTTCCCCACCCTTTTTCCCTGCCCTTTTTTCCTGCCCTTTTTTCCCCACCCTTTTTCCCTGCCCTTTTTTCCTGCCCTTTTTTCCCCACCCTTTTTCCCTGCCCTTTTTTCCTGCCCTTTTTTCCCCACCCTTTTTCCCTGCCCTTTTTTCCCGCCTTTTTTCCCCCCCCTTTTTCCCGCCCTTTTTTTTCCCCACCCCTTTTTTTTGTGGTGGCCCCCTCACGTCTGTCCCCTCTTCCTTCCCTTCTCCTGGGTCTCGCTTTTCAAATCTGGCCCTTCAAACCCCACGAGGGTTTAAAAGTTTGGTCACTTCCAAGCTCCGGGCGCAGTCCTGAGCTCCCTTCTTTCCACCCGACCTTGGGTTTTAACCCCTCCTCACACGTCCCTCCCCGGCATGGTACAGGTAAGCTGATAAAGATGATTTTCCCCTCATAAAACGAGATATTCAGAAAGGCAAGGGGTGCAGGGATGGGAATTAAATAATAGCCAGGGGTCAGAGTAATTTTCTTTTCGGTAATGGTTCTGTTATTCATGGATGAGTGTTCTCAGGGATTAGTTTCCCAGGGAAAATGAGCAAAGTTATGCCGCCGTTTCCGTGTGCGGTGTTGAAGACCTGAACCTTCTCCTTTTTGAACACAAAAAACTGGGGAGAGTTTCACCTGAAAGTGTAACACGTGAAACGAAGTTCACCCTGAGTTTAGTGTACTGTGAGCATGTCCTGACTTTATGGATGCTCCACCAAAAAGCCCTCAAGTGTTGAAAGTTTCTGTGTGCAGCAGGTGGTTTTGACCTTTTTCTGAGTTTATGTGCTCTCCTTCATGATACATTTAATTCCTTTTGAAGTTGTAGGGCTCTGGTGGTTTTTGTTCACAGTGCAGAATCCCAGGATGGTTCGGGTTGGAGAGGGACCTTAGAGCTCATCCCATCCCACCCCTGCCATGGCAGGGACACCTTCCACTGCCCCAGGCTGCTCCAAGCCCCGTCCAGCCCAGCCTGTAATCAAATACATTTTAAAACTCAAACCTGAAAAACATTACTCTTCCTTTTAAAATGTCTGAAATTATTTAATTGCCCTTTTTTAAAACGGTCGTCTTCTCTTCTTTGTCTCACAGATGGGAAGGTTGAAGTGACAAAAGAGGGAGTGAAGCTCTGCACCATGGGACCTGGCAAAGTTTTTGGGGAGCTAGCCATCCTCTACAACTGCACCCGGACAGCTACTGTCAAAAGTAAGAGCATTTCAGATGTTTTCTCACCTCTTCACTTGGAAGCTGCAGCCTCTTTTAGATGTTTCACCTCCTCAGTGAATTAAACTGTTCAGGGTGTGGATTTCGGTGTGGAATTTAGCCTCTGTGTGTGTGAAGAAGATGCACAGGAAATGCTTCATTCAGTCACTCAGGCTGATCCTACCCCGTGCGGAGGAGCCTGAAGCTTAGACCACAGTTTTCCTTACAATTCCTGCTGAATCTCATGACAATTATTTTTTTATTGCTTAGAAGAACCTTTCTGACCTGTGTAAGTCTTCAAGGGAAACTCAGTAAGCCAAGCTTAGTTTTTGTTCAGGACAAGTCGTTTTTTTCCCACTAAGCTGACTAAAATAAATCAGGAAAAAGAATCTGGATGGCACTTGACCCCCTGCTCTACACTTCTCAGCACCTCTCCTGTAATCTGTTTTCTTTTATGAATGTGCTGGGGAAAGGCTTGGCTTGCACAATTAAGGAGAGGAAATAAATCACTTTGCTGTGTACAACTTGGATAGGTTTTTGTTTCAATTCAGACGCAGAGTTGAGATGTGGGGTATAGGATATCACAGTCCTCCTTGATCTTGAGGATAAGAGTTTATGGCGGTGTCTGAAGCAGAGGGAGATAATAAATATTTGTGTGGTTCTAAGGCGCTGTGGGGGAGGAGCCAGAAGGGTCCAGATGGCACAGAACAGTAATACAAACTAGTGGTATCTCCGTACCAGAATAATGAGCTGTGTGAGTCCCTGTTCAGAAGAAAGCCTTTTCCAAATACCTAACTGTGCTTCAAAAAGAGAGACAGGAAGAGAACAAGTGGGCAGGAATGAGAATGTAGGAACAGATGAGCCGGTTTTTCCCTGCAGGACCTGCCGTCCTCTGTAGTGCTGAACGGTGTGGCCGATGGTCTCTGCTCTCACCTGTGCAAACCTGGCCTTTCCGCAAGTGCTGGCTGCCTCAGGTGATGGTGATAACCTCAGCTTTGTGTGCTAAATACAGCTGGGGAAGGTCGGAAAGAGCAGGGAGAAAGGTCGGATCCTAGGAGAGGCAGTGAGGGGATGGCTGTTGTTCAGCTCCCCTCAGGAACGCAGAGCTAAAAGGCACCTGATCCTCCACTCCCACCAGTGGGATCCCCCACAACCGCTCTGTTCCTGCGGCCATTCTCACCCGGTGGGGCAAGGGGCTCCCACAGGCACTGGCACACAGCAGCCTCTGCTGTCAGTTTTCCTCTTCCTGCCTTTTCCCCACCCTCAGGCTCCCCTCCGGAGCAAACCTCCCGACCGGCACGTGGCACTCAGCTCCCAAATCCCTTTGTCCTGGTTAAAGTGGGGGCAGCAGTAAGGTCACTGCTCCAGCCACCCTCAGAGAGACCCTGCCTCAAGGGAGAGGAAGTCTGTGCTCTTGTTTCTCTGCTCCTTGCCCGCCAGCGGCGTGCAATTAAGAGTTCTGCTGGGGTTTAGTCTCCTTCCCGGGGCCAGCGAGGGGCTTGGAGGAGTTTTCTCTCTTGTTAGAGCACAGATCAGCAGCAGCTGTGGCTGTAATGAGCTCGGGGAGCTGCTGCAGCTCGCCCTTGCTGAGCTGAGGGCGTCGAGGTGCTTGCATCACCTCGGGGCGCGGTATTGACTGTAGCTGATCCTACACAGCTTCAAACACCTGCCTGTTCCTTTGGGGAACGAGCTGTAAGTGTGGCAAACCCCTGGAAAGGTGAATGGTGGCAAACATTCCATTAAGCCTGGGGATAAGTGCTGCCGCCATGTTACACTCCCACAGCCCAGGTGACCTTTTAGGGCGTAAGAATTACCAGACAGCCACTTTCAGCGTGATAAATAATCATCTTTTCCCGACCTAAACGAGTCTGTGTTTCGGTTCCCTGACTGTACCCTGCGATCCCTTGGGCGGTTTCCCAGTTTGGGGTGTGAGGGGAGGCTTTTTAGCTGCCACTAAGGCTGGAAACTTTTGTTCTTTTTTCCCACCGTTTTTTTTTTTGGCGGGAATAACCCCGTGTCCCCCTCACGTCTGTCCCCTCTTCCTTCCCTTTTCCCTTTTCAAAGCTGGCTCTTCAAACCCCACGAGATTTAAAAGATTGGCCACTTCCAACCTCCCAGCTTGGTCCTGAGCTCCCTTAAGCCTGGGGATAACTTTGATCATTCCAAGGTTCGATTCCAGGAGAAATGAAATCGGTGACTGCAGCGAGAACAGACGCTCAGTCAACACTGGTGGTGAGGAAGTGTCAGGGAGCACCATCCAGCTCCCACCTGGAGAAACACTTTAATCAGGGCTCCCCAGTGCTCAGGAGAGAGCTTTCCCTCGCCTCCAGAGCATCAGGAGCGTGTGTCGATGTGCCTGCCTGTGCTTCATTAGGAGCACATCGCTTTCTGAGGGATGAAGCTGTGGCAGGGGCTGGGTGGAGGATGGATTTACGGGGGTGTGGAGCTCAGCCTTGCAGCCGGGCCCTAATGAGGTGTCAGCTGAGCTGGCACCTCCTGCTGCAGCTGGGTACTATGTGTACCCTGGCTTTGGCTTGTAAATAATAAAGATTTTAGTGTCGTTACTCACTGTTCATCTGCACGGGCTCTTCAGCTCGTGCTCACTCTGCAGGAACAAACTTCAGACATAAATCACTGGAGGAAGGGCTTTGTCTTTGCAACAGAATTTGGGAGACGTTAAAATTTAATGGTTCTGATCTGCCTCCTGTCTCATAATGACCTCTTCATTAAGGCAATCCAGGGCTTTGCAAAGCCTGCCCCAGAAGCACTGTTACCATATTTTTTCCCCTTTATTGCAGCCTTAAATAAAAGCAGGGTGGGGTTTGAGTTCGAGCAGGGCCTGGGAAGAACCCAAACCCTTGGGTGTTGAGGAGCACCGGGGAAGGCAGGGACACATCTCCTGACATGTGGCCTTCTTTTAAGATAAATGGACCATTTTTGACATCCGATTCTTGTTTGGTTAGTCTGCAGTGTTTGCTTCACATTTCCAGATATTACAGAAAGAATAATAGTGGGGGGGTTTGGGGAGTGTTTTGGTTTGCTTTTTCTTCTTCTTCTGGTAGAAACTGGTCAGTCTGCTCCAAGTATGCATTTGTCAAGGCTTTCTGACTCCTTGATGCTCACAGATCACCTTCCATTGCACGCTCAGTGAAATCCAAATCAGCTGCTAATTTCTCCCTCTCTCTGTGCTGATTATCCAGAGTTCTCGAGTGCCTGCATGCGAACCTGGATGCTGCTTGCAAGTCAAAGCAGAACCACAGCCTTTCCTTCCTGATTCCAACAAATAATTAAGTTCGGAATGAGGAAAACACCACTTGTTACGGCTACACCTAAAACGATCCTGATCCTAAAAGGATCCCTGATCCTCTGCTTTCAGAGACATGGGTGGAAAAAAGGAGCTATGAGAGGCTGGCAAAAAAGGACAAAAAAGACAAAAAATCCCCCCAGCTGAATTGAGGTTGTGTTTAAAACATTGTGGTTCTTCGTTTTGATAACAGAAGAGATGTGGGAGGAAGTGAAATTAATCTGCCGTTAATACTGTGCAGAAGCGCTCGTTCCTCTTAAAGAATGATGTGTGGAGCAGATCTTGGCAGGTGATTTAGGGCGCGTTTTGTGGAAGGAGCAGATTCTCCGTCCTCTAAGGACGTTCTGCTTATTTTAGAAGCAGTCTTAACATCTGAAATGGATCCTCCTGGGGGCAAAATTCAGGTAAAATCATCTCCGTGCGAGCCTGATGATTTCAGAGCAGTTACGCTCCGCACCAGCCCGTGTTTTCAGGAGAACTATCAGCAAAGAAAAAAAGCGAGCAGAGGCAGAAGTTATTAAACTTCTAAATTATGTAAATCCTTTTGCTGGCCCTCAGAAAAGGCAGCACAAGGGTTCCTCGAGCCGCCGTGCTTGCCAGCTGCACTAATTGTACAAAACCCGGCGTGGCGCAGCGGGATTAAGGCGGGAGCCCGGCCGTTCCTTGCCAAGCCTGGATGAGTTTGAGTTTTCCGCCACTGTTTTTGTTTTAATGGAGTCCCGTGCAGGGAAGGGCAGGGCTTTGCGAGGAGCTCGGCAGCGTGGATAATTTGCGAGGAGAAATGAGGCCAGCAGCGAGCTGCCAATTAAAACTGCGGGGACTCGTTAAAAGCCTCGCAGAGGGATGTTGCCTTCAGATGTCCTCCTCTAACAATTACAGGAGCCAGGGTAAACTTTGTTCAGCTCTCCTTAAAGCACACTTTGGAAGGAAGTTGACTTTAGGTGCTCCACTGTTTGATTAGAATCTCTCTGATATTACTTGGAGATCAGAAAGCCGGGACGGCCCGGCCAGCCCGGTGTGCCTGGTGGGAGAGAAATGGATATATAAATGGATATATCCTGGGAGAAAGTAATTTAAACTCACCCTTCCACTGCCTGTATTTTTCTGTGACCTTTACAGGTTTTGCGAGTAATGTGACAAAATGGGACTGGATTATTCCTCCAAGGGGATGATAATGAGAAAATGATGTTGAGGACAATGGACAAGGTGTAGCAGCAGGTTTTTTTCCCCTCTTCTTGTTCAGGAGCATCTTCAGGATGGCATCTCCGTGGCTCTGGGGATACAGGCACAGGGGTGGGTGGTCCTGACTGAAATTCTAACTGAGGGACAGACCAACCCAAGAGAGATGGGGAAAACAGAATGAAAAATTCATTCACCACCCGGGATCGTTGTGTACCTGAAACATCCCCGGGTGTGCTGGAATGCTGGCAACCAGAGAAACTGTGGCTGCCCCTGGATCCCTGGCAGTGTCCCAGGCCAGGCTGGACACTGGAGCTGGGAGCAGCCTGGGACAGTGGAAGGTGTCCCTGCCATGGCAGGGGTGGCACTGGGTGGGCTTTGAGGTCCCATCCAGCCCAAACCAGTCTAGGATTCTGGGATTCCCAGAAGTTTCCCAGGTTCTGCTTCCTATCCCCTTTTCTACAGCCTTAAAGGAGGTGCTGAAGGAAGAGGTGGGGCAGCCACAGCTGCTCTGGGCACCCTGTGCCAGGGCCTGCCCACCCTCCCAGGGAACAATTCCTTCCCAATATCCCATCCATCCCTGCCCTCTGGCAGTGGGAAGCCATTCCCTGGGTCCTGTCCCTCCATCCCTTGTCCCCAGTCCCTCTTCAGCTCTGCTGGAGCCCCTTTAGGCCCTGGAAGGGGCTCTGGGGTGTCCCGGGAGCCTTCTCCTCTCCAGGTGAACACCTGGAGGTTCTGGCATCATGGGCAGTTTTAAGGCTGGGTATTTATTTATAGGAAAACCTTTCAGCATTAAATCCATGTTTAAAATCTCTCTAGACCTGTCTGGCAGAGGAGGTAAAGTAACAATAAATAACAAAGTACTGTTTGTTGTGTCTGGTAGAGAAGGAGGGTGATCACCATGCAGGGGAAGTGAAGTGCTTCAGTCATTCCGAAATACTTGTGGAAATAATTTTGTTGATATTTTTCACGTTGATTTAATTGCAGAGTGGAATGAGCTGAGATCCCATCACTTAAACACGGTTATGAGGAGATGATGACTTTCTCTGTGCAACCCTTGAAGAATTAGTTAATATTAACAGCAGATGTCAGATAATTAGTTCATAAGAGCTCCCATTTCATCCCTCTTTTTAGATGTCACTGAAAATGCTGCTGATGTTTGAAATATGGCCAGAGCAGCTGTGAGAAATGAGGTGACTGAACCTTGCTGTCGACAGCAAAGCTTAGCTTTGGGCAGAGTTTGATAAACACGGGGATGCAGTGGAACATTTGCCATAAATACTAATTTCTGGGCTGAGTGACACGTGGTCCTTCCCCAGATTGAAATGCAACAGGCAGCACAGGGGCTGGATTTGCCCCGCGTTATATAACATTTCTCATTCTAGGCTATTTCCTGGCTCTAACTGGGGAACAAAAAGCCTCTTGGTACCAAAACAGACCCAGTTTGTGTTTCAGAACCAAAGCAACCACTGCCTTCTGTTCTCTAAAGCCACTTGTAGAAGCTCCTTTGATGGCATGAAATCACCCCAAGCTGCCTTTCCTGCTGTCCATAAAAGCAGAGTTTTTAAAGATTGTTTTGCCCATCGTAATTCAAGGCTTCTTTCTGAGAGACACTGGATTAATTTAAACATTTGATTGATTGTATTGGAGGAGTTGTGCTTCCCTGCATCTCAAGGCCAGTCACTTCCAATAAACTTCCATTAAGGGAATCACAGAACAATCTCCCTGAAATAAGCTCAAATACGGTACCAGTCAGCAAAAGTTACTGCAATTTTTATTGCTCTCAGCCAGGGTGTAGCAGCAGCATCTCCACTGGCTGATCCCTTTGGATCAGGAGGCTCCTGCTGCCTCTGCTTCTCAGGCACAAATGGGCTCCAGGTCTCTCCAGCCCCCAGGGAAGAGGAGGATTTTTTCCAAGGTTAAACCTACTACAGGTTTCACTGATTATTAATTTTAATTACCATTACCCCCCACCAATCTTTCATAATTCTGTGGGGCTATTGTGAGGAAAAATGCGTGTGAACACCAATACTAAAATAATTCTTCTGTTAAATACTCCACAAGTATAATGCCAGTTAAGGTTTTGTTGTTTTCCAGGCCTTTTTAGCTATGGCAAGGATCAGAACAAGGCAGGACACCCCTGGGATTGGGCTGAGTCACTGGGAACCACCTTCCCCCTGTGCCTGGACATCCTTGGAGGAGAGGAGACAAAATCAGGGGAAATCAGAGGATCCCAGAATGGTTTGGGTTGGAAGGGATCTTAAAACTCTTCCCATCCCACCCCCTGCCATGGCAGGGACACCTTCCACTGTCCCAGGCTGCTCCAAGCCCCGTCCAGCCTGGCTTTGGGCACTGCCAGGGGGACGTAAGCTGGCAGCACGTGTGGGATTGCCCAGGAGGGGATGGGGAGCAGCTTTTGTGGGCAGTCGGGGGTGCCTGGGGAGTTTGTTGTGGCTGACAGAGCTGCTGGGAGTTGTGCTGGGAGTGGGTGGCCCGCTTTGGACGTGGCCCTGGCTTTTGGGGATGGCTATTTTCGGAGTGTGGGGCGTGGGTGGAGCAGATGGATGTGCCATGTGCTGCATTCCACGGTGCTGGGGGTTATATTTCATGTATGGATAACAAGACAGAGGCAAACAGGTCTCTCCTACCCTGCTGGTTTTGGTAGTGGGGTTTGTTTCCTGCTTTTCCCTGTCTGTCATTGCTGATTTACCTTTAGGAATCTGGAATTCCTGCCAGCAGGCTCGGCGTCCTCTTGTACATCACCCTGCTCGTTTTGGGGCTGGCACCACAATCCAATTTCTTAGTCTTTCCCAAAAAATATTCAGCTGAACCTGCAGCAAGAAAATTGTTTGCCACCTCCTATTCGGGGAGCACAATCCCCTCAAAATTGAATTCTTGGAATCAGCACAAAGAGCAGGTGAAAACAGCAGCTCTTTCTTCTTCAATTCAAGCTCTCCTAAATTCCCAGCTGGCTGAGAGTAGTGGGGAAAGAGTTTCTAAAACTGAGAGTGCCAGGAGGAAAGCGTTCCCGTTCCCTGCAGCACACAAAAGAGAAAAGGTGTCTGTGAAGAAGGTGCACGGAACAAAACCTCAGTCCATGGTAATTTCTCCTGGGAGCTTGGGATCAGCTCAGTCAGGGGCCTGGTACCAGAGTCTGGGCCTCAGGTTTGCCCCTGGCTCAGCTGGGCTGGATTCTCTGCATCCTCTGAATGCCTGGGCACAAGCAAGGAGCTGCTCTGGGCTTTGGAGCTGCTGGGTGCGAAGAGTGGATGCTGTTCTGTCATTGTGGGGCTTCTTCACAGAATCACGGAAGGGTTTGGGTTGGAAGGGACCTTTCAAACCAGTGCCACCCCCTGCCACGGGCAGGGACACCTCCCACTGTCCCAGGCTGCTCCAAGCCCCAGTGTCCACCCTGGCCTGGGACACTGCCAGGGATCCAGGGGCAGCCACAGCTGCTCTGGGCACCCTCTGCCAGGGCCTGCCCACCCTCCCAGGGAACAATTCCTTCCCAATATCCCATCCATCCCTGCCCTCTGGCAGTGGGAAGCCATTCCCTGGGTCCTGTCCCTCCATCCCTTGTCCCCAGTCCCTCTCCAGCTCTCCTGGAGCCCCTTTAGGCCCTGGAAGGGGCTCTGAGGTGTCCCTGGAGCCTTCTCCTCTCCAGGCGAGCACCCCCAGCTCTCCCAGCCTGGCTCCAGAGGAGAGGGGCTCCAGCCCTTGGAGCAGCTCCGTGGTCTCCCCTGGACTCACTCCAGCAGCTCCAGGCCCTTTTTCTGTTGGGGACAGCCAAACTGGAGGCAGCTCTGCAGGTGGGGGTCTCACCTGAGCAGGGCAGAGGGGCAGAAAAGCAGAGGAAAGGGCTGGGCTGCTCCTCCAGCCAGGAAGCTGAGCCCAAACCAAACACGGAGCCACTGTGGAGGCTCCTGCCTTCCCAAGCTGAGCTCCTGTGCTCTCCCTGCTGATGTGTTCTGTGGGAGTGAAGGTCCCCGGAAGTTTTTTAAGGGCACGAATGTGACTTTGCACACGAGGGCTTCAGCCCCGGTCTGCTGCCAGGGGTGAAACTCCAGCCTGAGGGAGAAAGGAGCAGCCTTGCCGTTGTGGATGTTTTGCAGACAGTTCCTGTGCTGGCAAAAGGAAATCTCTTCATTAAGCAGCACTCAGCATTCCATCCTTACTGCTGGAACTCTCGCCGTGCTTTGGTTGCCTCGCGCTTTGATAGCGGGGCCGCTCCGTGTCTCGATTTCGGGGATGTCCTCTGAAGTGGGATTTATTTTTACACGGCCCAGGCGTTGAGGGGAGATGTTTCAAGTGAGGAGAAGACTGTGTAGGGCAGCTCGAGCCTTCCTCTGCCCCAGCTCTGTATTACTGCTCTGCCATGGCGGTTTAAAATACTGATTAATGCTACGCATCAGTTACGCTTCCTTAAAGAAGCAGAATTCTGGAGAGGAGCTGAAAATCCCAGTGTATTTTTGGGGATTGAGTGGTGTCTCATCAGACTCCCTGGCTTTTTCAGCTGCAAATGCTCCAGCACCAAACAGCTGACATCTCCTCCCTGGTATCGACCTTCTGACCTTAAATCCACTTGCTTGTGGCAGTGATGCAGTAATAATCATCAAATTGATGGAATAAAAATAATTCCAGTAATAATAATAATGCTTCCAAGGACGGAATCACTGAGGCTGGAAAAGCCCTCCACAAGGCCCTCCCAATCCAAGCTGTGCCCAGTGCCCACCCTGTCCCCAGCCCAGAGCACTGAGTGCCACCTCCAGGCCTCCCTTGGACACCTCCAGGCATGGGGACTCCAAACCTCCCTGGGCAGCCCCTGCCAAGGCCTGAGCACCCTTTCCATGCAGAAATTCCTGCTGCTGTCCAACCTGAGCCTCCCCTGGCCCAGCCTGAGGCCGTTTCCCCTTGTCCTGTCCCTGTTCCCTGGGAGCAGAGCCCGACCCCCCCGGCTGCCCCCTCCTGCCAGGGAGTTGTGCAGAGCCACAAGGGCCCCCCTGAGCCTCCTTTTCTCCAGCCTGAGCCCCTTTCCCAGCTCCCTAATACTGCCAATATTTGCTCAAGTTTGGGACACTGTAGAGGGCTGTAATTTAGTTGCATTTATCTGCTCTGGAGTTCCCTGGCAAAGATGGATTTCATATTATTTAAGTGCCAGTGTTAAAAGCATTTGGATACCAAATAAATTGACAAAACTGCAGATAGGCTTTTTAATTAAAAAAAAGGGCACCAAACAAGTTCTGTGTATTGCACGATTGAAAACTCATTATATTTCATGAATTGCATCTTCACCGGGAATGGACTTGGAATGGGAGCGCTTTTATTTATCTTTAGGCTGCAATAAAACCCATCCAGACAACAGAAATGTTGACAACTGCATTCACTCCTCTGAAGTTATTTGCAAAGCCCTTTTACTCCAAAATATCAAAGTCAGTAGCGTTTGAAATGGGTTTGGTGAAACTCTGCCCTTTGCAGCCTCTGCCTGACGCCCAGCTGGAGGAAATGAGATTTAAATAGTGTCTCTTTTTTAATTAACTGGAGGAATGAGGAGCGTGGGAAGAGGCTCAGCTAGCTTTTGTTAGCTGTTTGTTTTTTCAGGGTCCTCCACGGCCTCTGTACACAGCAGAAAGCCCAGGTGCCACCCTAAAGCTGTCTTCTCCTTTCCTCTGACATGTCCTGGCCACCCTGGATTGGTTTTTTGATGGGAATTGAGTTGAACTCCAGACATTTGCGTTGAACTGCAGGCATCTGAAGCAATCTGACAGCACTGGGAACTAAGTGCAGAGAGCTGAACAGGGCAAAATCCTGGCTGGCTTTGAAGAAATAGAATTGCCTTTATTTCTTGTATTTGTTTTTCAGCTCTGAGGTTACTCTGCCTGACTTAACCTGTAGGAGGGCAGGAGTAGAGGCTGATTAAATTCACACAATGCACCCAACTCAGAGCCTGTCTTTTAAACTTGGATTTTCTTCATGGGCAAGGCAAAGGGAAGGATGTTTCTGTGGCAGTGTGTCAGTGTTGAAGAAAGCAGCACTTGGGGACTGGGATTGTCCCTCTGGGCTGGCCCTGCTGAGGGACCTCGAGGGCTGTGTCCAGCTCTGGGCCCTCCTGGCCAGAGAGCCCTGGAGGGGCTGGAGCGTGTCCAGGGCAGGGAACGGGGCTGGGAAGGGGCTGGAGCCCCAGGAGCGGCTGAGGGAGCTGGGAAAGGGGCTCAGCCTGGAGAAAAGGAGGCTCAGGGGGGCCCTTGTGGCTCTGCACAAGTCCCTGGCAGGAGGGGGCAGCCGGGGGGGTCGGGCTCTGCTCCCAGGGAACAGGGACAGGACAAGGGGAAACGGCCTCAGGCTGGGCCAGGGGAGGCTCAGGTTGGACAGCAGCAGGAATTTCTGCATGGAAAGGGTGCTCAGGCCTTGGCAGGGGCTGCCCAGGGAGGTTTGGAGTCCCCATGCCTGGAGGTGTCCAAGGAAGGGCTGGAGGTGGCACTCAGTGCTCTGGGCTGGGGACAAGGTGGGCACTGGGCACAGCTTGGATTGGATGATCCTGGAGGGCTTTTCCAGCCTCAGTGATCCTGGGATTCTGTGATTTGAGGGTAGGTCATTCCTGGCATGCCAGACCATTGAGCTGTGGTGCTTTTAACACTGTCAGACATGGAGCCACTTGGAGGAAAAACCCCTTTTCTTTCATTTCTTTGAAGAGGCCTCCTGGGCAAAGCCCTCTGGAAATTCCATCCCCACTGGGTGAGCATGAGGAGGGTGCTGTGAAACCAAGGGCTCTTCCAGGAGGAATTCAAGCATCACCAAAGAGGTCATGCAGAGTAAGCGTCTTTATGATGGGTGTTGGGAGAAGATCACGTTCCTAACAGCTTACACCAGAAAAAAAGAAAATCAAGGAGCAAACGGCAGTGAGTTCTCCGAGGACTCGTGCTGGGAGCTCAGTGGGATGCCCAGAGCTTCACGGCTGGGCTCATCCTCAGAGGAGATGGGAAGAAGGTGGGAGGAGGAGCACTTGTGGATGGGGAGCTGCTGAGGGGGATGGGAGCTGCCTGGAAGCGGGATGAATCGGCTGAGTGGGTGTGAAAATGCCACGTGGTGGGGTTTGTCCATGTCACCAACCCCATTTCCAAAGGGTTTTACCCGGATACGCCCAGCGCCCACAGCAGAGACGCTGCTGGGATGTGCCTCTCCCGCCTTCCTGGCCCACATTCTCCACTTAAAGGCTTTTCATCATCTGATTAGATCCTGTATTCTCTGTTTGAGGAGACTCTCGAACCTCTTCAGAGTCCTTTTTTGTTCTTTGAATTTCTTCTGCCTCTGCTTTTCTAATCCTTCGTCATTTCCGAGCACTGCCGTGATTCTTGCATGGCGAGAGATCCCAAATACAGATTTATTGTTGTCAGATGCTCTGCTAAAACAGCACACTCAGCTTTGTTCTTTGGGGAAATGGGTGGAATTTAGGAAAATTGAGCTGATTTAGGGACGCAGGTGAAGGCCGCTGTGCTTTGGGTGTGAAGGAGAAACTCAGGTGCTCTGTGCCTGTGATAATCACACACTTCCCTTGATCCCGGGCTTGTGCTGGTTGGAAAGGACCTCAGCAAAGCTTCTCCAACCTTCCTCTGGGAGAGGGGCTGCCAGGGCAGCCGTGGCTTTGTCCAGCAGCTCTTGGCACCCTGAAGGTGCCCTGAACCAGAGGGACTCCTGCTTGGGAGAGAAGTTTTCCTTCCTGTCCAACCTAAAACTCTGAAACTGCATCTCCCGAGCACTTTCCCGAGTTAGGAGGGAAGTTTGGCCACGGCAGCTCTGTAAGTGCCCTCCTGGGAGGTGTGGGGGGTCAGGGATGCCACCTTTGCTCCTGCTGTTGCCAAGGAGACGCAGCAGTGTCCATCTCCCGTTGTTCCAGTGCGCACCTCCGTGTCCGGGGACACAGGAACTGCGCTGGGAAGGAGTCTGGCTTAAACATCAACCCCCCCCAACATGCTAAAAATGCCCCTTTGGGTTACTTTTAACCTCAGAGTGCCCTTTTTCCAGCTGGATAAACACTTGCTGGCGGGAGGGAGGGGAGTGCAGGGGAACGGGAAGTGTGGGAGAGGGGGAGAGCCATCAGGGCTGCCGCAGGTAGCGGTGATAAAACAGGGAAAAGTGTTTAAAATCCCGTTTATTCTGCATTGCGGCGTTTGGGGAAGATTTAACAGCTTTAAAGCGCTCTCCTGCTTCAGACTGGGAGCTGTTTGGACACGGCCCAGTTTGTGTGGGGACGGCAGGGGCCCTGCAGAGCTCATCCCCATTGTCCCACCTTTCCCAGGGGATGGCATTTCCTCTTATTGGAGGGAAAAATACACCCGGAGTGAAGCACAGCGTTTCAGAACAAGCTGAGATTTCTGCTTTGTTCTGGAACGCTTGATTCGGGATAAGCCCTCCTGCCCTTTAGCCCAGGCGTCTGGAAAATTGGGGTAATCTGAATTTGCACTAAACCTGAGAAGGGTCCCGGGAAGGGGCTGGTTTGTCCCATACAATCAGCACTGAATGGGGATTCTTGGCTGTAAGTGCAGGTAATAACTATTTGTGTGCCATTGCTGATGTCCCCAAAAACTCTGTGCCTGCCCCGTCCCTGGAAGTGTCCAAGGCCAGGTTGGACGGCCTCGGAGTCTTAAAGGGAGTTTCTAAAAATCCACCTTCAAAATGAAGGCTTTTGAGTCTTCAGAGCATCAAGTACTTCAAGGTTGGTGGGGATTTTTTTTTTTACTTGGCTGCGCAAATATTTGCCTGCTTCAAATTAATTGTGTTAAAAGCTTTATGGTGTTTGCTTAATCACTGGTGCGTTTTTAATTGTTGCTTGACAAACATTGTAATATCTAAAAGGACTCAGTAATTCCCCAGCTTTATGGAGCACTGGGAAAGGAGATAATCTTGTTTTGGCTGCCGCTACTGTAGAGTTTATTGCGGTTTAAAAGAAATCCTCCTCCCAAGTCGAGGAAGATGATGACGGCTGTATTTAACAGCAAATATTCAACTCCTGCTTCATTAATACAACAACCCCCCTCAGTTATGGGTAAATAAAATGCTGCATCACTCCATCAGCTACCGCAAGAAACTGGGAGGCTCCCAGGCTTTGCTGTGCCCTCATTTCCTCCTGGTTATTAACAAAAGCGTGGCAAGACAGCAGTGAAAGCGTATTTTTCCCTAATTAACCCTGTGCAAACGTATTTGCTTCCAGGATTGCCATCAACATTTGTGTGGAATGAGCTTGCAGGCAGGTCTGGGATGGGATACACGGCACAGGATGTGCTGTGGTGGTGCTTCTCCCACATGCTGGTAATCCAGAGCCCCGGGAGCAGCTGGCAAGGCAGGCTGCGCTTGGGCCGCTTTTGGAGCACGGCATTTTGGCAGGAGAAAAGCAGGGATGTGCTGCACTGTGTCCAGTGGGAATGGCAATATGTTATGTATCTCTTCCACGGGAATATATGAAAAATAGATGTAAAACCAGGCACGGCATCAAGCAGGCTCATTAGCACAATGCCCCTTGGGGTTGTTTAATGTGTGTTTTAATGACTTTGTCATTAGTGTCTGGAAAACAGTGGTTCCATTCTTGCTGGATTAATGGGTGCTCCTGAACCCGGCACTCCTGGGCTCTCTTCCCAGATAAAGTGGTGTATCTCGAGCACATTGGTGTGTTTGTCACAGAGACGCTCTGGGGCCAATCCATCACCCAGTAAAACCCCAGACTTCAATGGGTTTTGTGATGGCTACGGCTTTGTTTTCCATTTTAATAAAATCCCAGACTGGTTTGGGTGGGAAGGGACCTCAAAGCCCATCCAGTGCCACCCCTGCCATGGGCAGGGACACCTCCCACTGTCCCAGGCGGCTCCAAGCCCCAGTGTCCAGCCTGGCCTCGGACACTGCCAGGGATCCAGGGGCAGCCACAGCTGCTCTGGGCACCCTGTGCCAGGGCCTGCCCACCCTCCCAGGGAACAATTCCTTCCCAAGATCCCATCTATGTCTCACCTCTTTTAATTCAGAACCCCTCCCCTTGTCCCATCACTATCTGACCACGGAAATAGTCCCTCTCCCTCTTTTTCATGAGCCTGCTTTCGATACGGAAGGTGCTTTAAGGTCTCCCCGGAGCCTCTCCTTCTCCATGCTGGGAAGATGGAGAGGTGGCAGAGATCCACTGAAAATGTGCCCTTTTAAATTCCTCTGGGGAAGGTTTATGGCTGGGATCAACCAGGAAGGCTGAGCAGTTTCTCAGGCAGTGAGTTTTTTGGAGGATGGTAAGTTTGGAGGAACCAGTCTTAATTTTCCAACTTAGTTTGCAAATTAAGTCTTCTTTTCTGAGAGCAAAACTAATGTTACGAAAGCATCTTTAGAAACAGTTTGTAATTGCTTGAATCTGATCAAGGCAAAGCGTTCCCAGCTTTGTCCTCTAATATCAGTTTATCCTTCAACAGCACAAGAGCAGAACCTGGGAAAGAAATGGTTCCTCGTGGAATGAAACGCTCATTTCCATATTCCTTCTCTCTTTTTTTTAATGTTCTGTTGTAGCTAATGAGCTGCTGTGGGTTCGTGGGGGCCATGAACATTGTGAATTCATGGCGCGTCTGCTCTCAGCCCTCACATTAGGACTGGAACAACGTTAATGTCTTTTAATCACCGCTGTAATTCCTGCTGCAGTGGGGTGTTACGGCTCTCGGCCGTGCCGGGAACGGAGAGCTGACGCACGCTTGTGTGAATTCCTCCAGACCCAAATGTTCCAGGCTGTTGGAGATGTGCACAAACAATCCCCCACAAAGGAAACGTCCTTGTTGAATTCTTGAGCCCCCAGTGCTTTGGTGCTGGGACAGGAACGGGCGTTGGTGGCTTTGGGAGCTTGTGTTTGTGTTCCAGCCTGGGAATGGGGTGAGGCCCTCCCGTTGGAAGCACTTCAGAGCTGCATCTCCATCTAGGAAGGTTTAATGTTGATAAAACTTGAATTCTTCTCTGCAGGCTGCTGAGGTTTGAGGCTGACGTCGTATCCATCCGAATGTCATGGAATCCCAGAATGGTTTGGGCTGGAAGGGACCTTAAAGCCCACTCAGTCCCACCCCTGCTATGGCAGGGACACCTCCCACTGTCCCAGGCTGCTCCAAGCCCCAGTGTCCAGCCTGGCCTTGGGCACTGCCAGGGATCCAGGGGCAGCCACAGCTGCTCTGGGCACCCTGTGCCAGGGCCTGCCCACCCTCCCAGGGAACAATTCCTTCCCAATATCCCATCTATCCCTGCCCTCTGGCAGTGGGAAGCCATTCCCTGTGTCTTGTCCCTCCAGCCCTTGGGAATTGTCTCTCTCCATCTTTCCTGTAGCTCCTTCAGGCAACACTGAGGTCACCCCAGAGCTTCTCCTCTCCAGGCTGAACAATCCCAGCTCTCCCAGCCTTTCCTCCCAGCAGAGCTGCTCCATCCCTCTGCTCATCCTAGTGCCTCCTCTGGGCTCTCTCCAGCAGCTCCAGGTCCCTGCTGTGCTGGGGACAGCCGAGTGTCCCTGGGGTGCTGGTGTGGTGTGAGGGACCAGCAGGACACTCATTCCATGCTGGCACGGCCACCAGGAGCGATTTGTTGTTGGGATCTCTGTCTCCACAAGGTTTGCTAATGAAAGAGGGGGAAATGCTCTTAATCCCAGAGGTTCTGCTGTGGGTTTAAGAATTGAGGGATGTGCTGGTCTCGTTATACCCTAAACTCCCTTCAGCTGCCTGATGCCATTTAGGGATTCCAGCACCTGATACATTCCACAGTCCATTGGAAACACCCCAGAAATCCTGGGGACTCCAGCTGGGGCTGAAAGTCACAGTCACTCAACTCCACATTTTCTAAAATATGGAATTTTAGGCTGTAAAGGTTAACGACATTAAAAGTCAGCCTCTGCCAGCCCTCCCACAGAGAGTGGCCTGTCTGGGAGACCTTTTGGGGATGAATTTCGTTGTAATGTGGAGTTATTTTGCAGCTTCTCTAACTTATTTTCCCCAAATATTTGTCAAGTTGCATGTAAGATTTCTGGAATAGTGGAGGCATTAACCTTTATTAACCACTGCAGAGACTGAAACTCTTAAAGGCTGACGGGATAATTAAGGCAACATCTCGGGGTGAGTTCACTGCTCCTCAAACTCCATTAATTTTTGTGACATTGATGAATTTTCAGTGCAGCAATAATTAGTTTTTCTCAGCGTATGGAAAAACATCCTGTGAATCACTTGCTGTTAAATTCTCTCTTTCCGAGCCCAAAGACATCCGAACTCATCAATAATCCTGCAGTTACTTCCATGTCCTAAGAGATCCGTGTGTATTGGAATGGCAAAGGCTCCACAAGCTGGGACAAACAGCACGGCTGGGTGTTACAAACTCCTCCTGTCGTGGCACCAGGGAGGGAGTTCTGAGTGGCTTGGGATAGGCTGGGCTTTCCCTCTTGCATTTATACCCTGCTGGGGTTAATCCTGGCCGCTTATTGAATGTTCAGGCCTTGAATGAGGAGGGTGTGATCTCCAGGTGAGGCTGGGGGAATAGGTCCATCGGGAAAGGCTTGTGCAGCTTCTCTCCGCTCCCTTTGGGAACTGTTCTGATCAGCATTAAAAGCTGATTGTCACGTCTGTGCAATTAATCCTCTCAGAGTTACGGACAGTTCATGGAATCATGGAATATCCTGAGCTGGAAGGACCCACAGGATCACCCAGTCCAACTCCTGGCCCTGCACGGACACCTCAACAACCCCACCCTGTCCCAACGCTCCTTGACACCTTCAGGGCTCACATCCTGTTTAAATCCACATCTTTCCCTCCCGTTACTGTTGCCTGCGGTTTCCGAGCCCGTGTGAGGCGTGTGCTGGGAGCAGAAGGGGTGGGGGGTGGGGAAGAAGGACTTGAAGACCTGCGGAGAGATTCCGTGTGTGGCCAGGCAGCAGGAGAGCCTCGGAGCTGCTGCAGGTTTGAGCGCACACCGGCGAGGGGCTCTGCCTGCGTGTGAAATAAGCCTGTAAAACTCCGAGGCGATGCAGCGCAATTCCAGGCTGGGGTTGTCAGTGGAAAGAATTCCTTGCTGATAAAAAATCCTGTGGATTGTTTACCTTGGCAAGAAGGGAGTTGAGGGCCCTGTTCTTAAAACTTGTGCGCTGATGCTGTGTGGAGATTATTTTATGTTTTGTGCTGAGAAATTCAGATTTGTGCCAGGAGAGTTGGGGTTGTTCAGCCTGGGGAAGAGAAGCCCTGGGGCTGCCCCTGGATCCCCGGAAGTGTCCAAGGCTGGGTTGGACGGGGCTTGGAGCACCCTGGGACCCTTGGCAGGGGGTGGGATGAGATGGGCTCTAAGGTCCCTTCCCACTCCAGCCTTTCCCAGATCCAATAATTTTTATCTAATATAAACCCATACCTTTTTACCTATGCAGCTCTGTTTCTTAAAAACAATTTTCTCTTCCAACCTGAATTGCTTTCTCTAAACTCTCCGCAAAGCTTCTGTTTATAAAGTGGATATTAAAATGGGCTGAAAATTGTCTGGTCACAAAGTCAATGCTCTCAATTCCCATGCAAATGGTTCATTTTGTTCTTTAAAATGTTACTTACACACAGTGGTGTGTGAATGTTTATATGCAATGGAAATTCAGCAAGTCCTGAGGAAGGAATTGGAATCCAAGAGGCTTCAGTAAAATTGTGTGGTGCAGATTTCACAGTAGATTTGGTTAAAACCATTTTTCCCCATTTAGTTTGTCACTAATCGCTGCTTTCACTAATTACTTTTTTTGTCTTGAACAACTGCTTGGAACAGCTCCACAAAAGCCAATTTGTTGTGTTCATCATGCAAAATATGCCACGACCAATTACACTGCATGGGCCCATGTATTTAAAATACAATAAATCATCAGAACACAGACCAGACTTTATTTCTCTGAGTGCACATAGAAATTAATCCACGATTTTCCTAAGGTAGTTTTGTGGCTGTGCCAACTTCCTGTGCTGTAGCAGCATTTCCTGGTAAGGGGGAATAGATTCAGACTGAAAGAGAGTGGGTTTAAATTGGATTTTGGGAGGGAATCGTTCCCTGGGAGGGTGGGCAGGCCCTGGCACAGGGTGCCCAGAGCAGCTGTGGCTGCCCCTGGATCCCTGGCAGTGCCCAAGGCCAGGCTGGACACTGGGGCTTGGAGCAGCCTGGGACAGTGGGAGGTGTCCCTGTCATGGCAGGGGGGGCACTGGATGGGCTTTAAGATCCCTTCCCACCTAAACCATCCTGGGATTCTGTGATTCTAAGTCTGCTCGTGCCTTATATTTGCCACAGTGGGAATGGTGTCTTGTGAGACAACAGGAAAATGAAGAGGTGAGAGGGAAAAAAGGGAACAGAGAGAGTCCTGTGACTGATTCTGCTAATGAGAGATGAGTTTTCCCTGTGCTCTGTGTCAAGGTTGCAAACCTGCCCCTGTAACAAACCCTCCCTGTGCAGATCTGTGCTTGCCTTCATGGCTTAATTCCTCAGCTTTGCATTCAGCAGCTTTCCAAATGATTCCAGTGATTCATTTTTGGATGACAAACTCCATATTTTTAGCCATTTTATCCCAGCTGCTGGGATAACTGCTGGGAGCAGAGGAGGCTGCAGCCAGTGATGCACAAAGGAGGAGGGAGCCCATCCTGGCTGCCAGACCCCGCCAGTGACTCTGATGGTTTTATGCTGTTAGCAGATAAATTGCTAAACGATCCCAGTGAGACAGGACTGACTGGGGAGCTCCTGATACCAGGACAAACAATATTCTGGAGTGCTGGAGCTTGCCTGCTTTCATTTCTCCCTTTTACACTTCGTTTTAGCAGATTCTTTATTTGCTGGAGCATCTGGAGGCCTGCAGCTGCTTTGGCACGTGGTGGAAAGCCCAGTTTGTTCAGCCAGTGGGTTATTTAGTTATTATTAGTTTATTTAGGTGTATCTGTCCTCCTGTTGGAGATGTGCACGGGAAGGAAGGAGTGGAAGTTGGGCCTCCTAGACCACAGAAAAGACCCAGCAGTTCCCTTGCCAGGAGCTTTCAGGAGAAGGCAGGCCAAGAGGAAGTTACTTGTGAAGGAGACCTAAATATGAGCCTTTTTCATACATGTAAGACAAGAGGCTCAAATCCTGAATAGGGGTGTGGCTCTGAACCCCCTTCGGAGATGAGCATTCCCCCAGGGAATTCCTGTGTGTGGGCTCTGAGGGTCCCCAGTGCACTCAGTGGGATGTGTGGAAATGACGGGAGTGAGCCACAGATCCGCCTCCCTGGTGGGGTGTTAGAGCAGAGTTACCACAAACAGAGGTGGGATGGAGCACAATTCCTGCTTCAGTTGATGCTGTGCTGGTGTCCCCATGGAATGTCCCAGCTTTTGCTCCCTGGCCGCCCACGGGTCCCTCTGTGGCTTCGTCCTTGTGTTTGAGTGCAGCACGTTCGGCTCCATCCGCCACGAGGGACACCAGAGGGAGGGAGCAGCTCTGCTGGGAGGAAAGGCTGGGAGAGCTGGGATTGTTCAGCCTGGAGAGGAGAAGCTCTGGGGTGACCTCACTGTGGCCTCGCAGTGCCTGAAGGGGCTACAGGAAACATGGAGAGAGACTCTTTCCAAGGGATGGAGGGACAAGACACAGGGAATGGCTTCCCACTGCCAGAGGGCAGGGATGGATGGGATATTGGGAAGGAATTGTTCCCCGGGAGGGTGGGCAGGCCCTGGCACAGGGTGCCCAGAGCAGCTGTGGCTGCCCCTGGATCCCTGGCAGTGCCCAAGGCCAGGCTGGACACTGGGGCTTGGAGCAGCCTGGGACAGTGGGAGGTGTCCCTGTCATGGCAGGGGTGGCACTGGATGGGCTTTAAGATCCCTTCCCACCTAAACCATTCCATGATTCCGTGATATTTCCTTGACTGAAGCCAGTGGTGAGTGGCTGGGTGTCGCACTGGGCTCCGGTGGCGATGTGACCTGGCTGTGGCCCTGGGGACCAGGACAGAAAATCCGCCATGGAGCACGCGTGATTTGCATTGAGAATCAGCCACTTCCTGTAGAACCCATTGATGCTGTTGATCCACGAGGATCCATGCTGATCCATGCTGATCCATGCTGATCCAAGCTGTGGTGGCCTTTGGGAGCCCTGATCTTGGTGTGCAGCACAGGAATGAGGTTTTGGGGACACAGAGCAGCAGATCCAGGATCTCCCCTGCTGAGAAAGCTCTGCCCGCCTTCCTGTGGTCACGTCAGTCTGGGAATTAAATTTCCACGGGGAAAATAAGCAAAATTTCCATTCCTGTGCAATACATCCCCAGTGGCCTTGCTTCACCTGATTTCTTTTCCTTTTTTGCCTCAGCCCTTTTAATCCTGCTCATTAAGTAGTTCATTAGTTGCACTGATCCCTCCGTTAATCTGGTATCAAAAAAAGATAATTGAATTTAACTTCCCAGCACAACCCACCTGTAGATGGATAAAATTCCATGCTAATGACTTGGTTTGCTTCTATTAATTTTAAGAATTCCTGTAATTAGGCTGAGAATATTCTTCCACTGACATGAGATCTAAAACATTGCTCATCCCAGGGAAATATTTGTCAAATAGTGCGAATAAATGTGGTGGTACAAAACAGAATGGTGTTGAAATAGGAGGGGTTTTGCTTGGTTTCAAGGCAGCTTGGGAAGATGAAGCATTTGTGGAATATTTTGGATGTTCCATCCCTATGTTGCTGAGAAATAGGGTTGTATTTAGAGTTTTTGCAGTAAAGATAAGTAGTAGAAGAAGAGAATTCCCCCCAAATGGTTGCTTCCAGCAGCCCAAGGCTTTGGGAATGCAACAGCCTTTGGTGTGGGGGCTTCATGTTGCTCAAAGTATTTCCCCTGCAGGCAGGTAACAACAGATGAGGGGTTTCTGATGAGTGAAAGTGTTGCTAAATGAGTGATGGACTATTAACTAATGAGCAGCTTTGAGCCTGTGTTAGTCCCTGAGGGGTGACCAGGTTATTTGGGGGAGAAGGCAGGAGGGGAGCAGGGCAGGATCCTGCAGCTCGGATTTTGTGGAGCTGTGCGGAGTTGTTTCACTGAGAACAACTGTTAAAAGCGCCTGACAAACTGAATGTTTGCAGATAATTTCAGCTTTCCCAGCAGCTGGCTGTTCAAATCCCTCATGGCAGCTTCAGAAATCTCATTTAGGATATTTAGTGGGCTGTCCTGTAGAATCAGTGGAGTTGCACAGAATAGAACATGAAGCGTTGTATAATCCCTTCTGCTGTGGGGAGGACAAACCCCAAAGCCTAAAGCAGTCCAGATACAGACCTGGGCTCCTTTTGTTGTCTCCCATCTCCAATAACAATTGCAATTTCTGTTTTATCCCAGAATCTTGGGATGGTTTGGGTTGGAACCGACCTTAAAGCTCATCCAGTCCCCCTGCCCCCCGCCGTGAACAGGGACATTTTCCACAATCCCAGGTTGCCCCGAGCCCCATCCAACCTGGCCTTGAATTTTTTATGTTGGAAAGGAGATGGAGGAGAGGGGGGAAAGCCTCCTGAAGCTTTTGTTAATTAATACAAGTTTTAATTCCGACTCTGAATGTGCTTTTCTCTTCCACATTCTTTTTACAGGCATGCCCCCTGGATGGGCTTCCATTTGTGCGCAGCACTCAGTGCTCAATTCAGGGAATGGGAATCACGTGCCGTCCTAAATTTGATGGGTTTGCTCCATCTGCACATGATGGTTTTTACAGGATAACTACAGTGTGGGGATTTCCCAGCTTTTCCAAGCTCACTTTTGTGAAAGAAGAGGTCTTGGGAAGGACTTTTCCACTTAGGTTACTTATTTTTAGGAAGAAGTTCCTTGTATCCTCCTGGAAGGCAGAGGTGGGGATGGGTCTTTGAATTCTTATTTCCCGGGAAGCAGATGGGTAAAATATCTCCTAAGCCTGAAAGATGAACAGTTTTGAAATGGAAGCAGTGCAGTGGGAAAGGGTGATACATGTATTTTTGGGCAAATAATCTGTATATTTCTGGGCAAATATCTCCTGGCTGCCATTCATTCCAAGCCCTGGACAGGTGTGGATGAGTCAATCCCTTGCGTCAGAGCTGGGCTTTAGAATGGAAAGGCAGCTTTGCCACAGGAATATCACCCTCCAAGGGCACGTTCCTTTTCCCTGCAGGAAATGAGTCCCGAGTTTAAAAAGCCCGGAGCAGAGCAAATGCACCACTGGTTTAGCACCCCCGGGCCACTCCAGCAGCGGTGCCGCAGGGCAATATCACTAAATCAGGATTTGCAGCAGGAAGTGCCAAGCTCAGATCGGGTTTTTGTTTGTTTTGTCGTGCCTTTGTTCGGGCGGTGTTTGCGGGGAAGCGGAATTCCCTGGCGGGGCTGGCACATCACCGCTCGCCTGCGCTGCTGCGGGACAGAGGTGGCACAGATGAGCGGTGTCCTGCAGTGCCCCACGGGCACGGACAGTGGCAGCAGCCCTGGGGACAGCTCCTTCCTCCCACAGCTCTGGACAAGGGATGGAGGGACAGGACACAGGGAATGGCTTCCCAGTGCCAGAGGGCAGGGATGGATGGGATATTGGGAAGGAATTGTTCCCTGGGAGGGTGGGCAGGCCCTGGCACGCACAGGATGCCCAGAGCAGCTGTGGCTGCCCCTGGATCCCTGGCAGTGCCCAAGGCCAGGCTGGACACTGGGGCTTGGAGCAGCCTGGGACAGTGGGAGGAATAGATGATTTTTAATTCCCTTCCAACCCAAACCATTCTGGGAGTCTCTGCTGCACCCTGAACACACCCAGGCTGTATTCATGGTTCTCCCAGGTGACATTATCCCTGTAACAGTAAAAAAAAAGGAACTGATGGAAATCGTGGGATGTAAAGTAGGAAAAGCCCGTCTCTTCCATTTTTGCTTGCACAGAGGCAGCTCCTGTCCCTGTCAGTGTCTTTCAGTCACCACTGATGATAAATGCAGTATTTGTGCCCTTCACATAAAAATGGGATCTTTCCCAGGGAGGTCTGGAGACTCTTTGATTAGAAAGTGTCCTTTATTAGAAAGCCTATCAATAGGGGAATGGGGAATGGGAGGACATCTCTATTTATATTATTCACTATTTTCTTTGATCATTAAATGCTCTGTAACTCCATCTCCAGCCCTCTCAAGTGGCATCATAAAATTAATTGGTTACCTCTGGAAAGAGGCAGAGCTCAGGCACCGAGGGTTTGACAGCTGGGATCACAAACGCAGCGGGAATGCAAAACAATTCTGCTTTCTATCCCCGAGCAGGCTCTGGGAGTGTGAGGTCCATGAGGGATGTCAGGGATGCCAGCAGCCCCAGGAGCGGCTGAGGGAGCTGGGAAAGGGGCTCAGGCTGGAGAAAAGGAGGCTCAGGGGGGCCCTTGTGGCTCTGCACAACTCCCTGACAGGAGGGGGCAGCCGGGGGGGTCGGGCTCTGCTCCCAGGGAACAGGGACAGGACAAGGGGAAACGGCCTCAGGCTGGGCCAGGGGAGGCTCAGGTTGGACAGCAGCAGGAATTTCTGCATGGAAAGGGTGCTCAGGCCTTGGCAGGGGCTGCCCAGGGAGGTTTGGAGTCCCCATGCCTGCAAGCGTTCAAAGCCATGTGGATGTGGCACTTGAGGACGTGCCTTAGTCGTGGGCTTGGCAGTTCTGGGATTAATTGTTGGTCTCAATGATCTTGGAGGGCTTTTCCAACCTTCCTGGTCCCATGAAGGGCACGGCACATCTGTGGCTGGTCTGCTGGGAATGAGCCACACCTTTCCCTCCTGGGGGAAGCAGTCCTGGAGGATCTTGCTCTGAACCTGTTAAAACAATCCAGCCTCGACCTAAAATTGCTGTTTCCAGAGTTTAAGCCAATGGGAGCTGTGTGCTGGCTGGTTCTGAACTGGAATGTTGTGTTGCTATCAAACCAAACACTTCATTACCTGATCAGATCCAGCGTGCTCCCCTTCCCAGCAGCACCACGGAAGCAGGAGGCAGCTCTGCTGCTGGGAAAAGAGGGAAAACCACTCTTGTTGACTACAGAAGAGATGTCAAGAAACTACTCCCGAGTGGTTTGTTTTTCCTTTAAGAAAATACAATTTCCCCTGTTCCTTGTGGCACAGGGTGACCTCCCTGTGCTCAAATGAACAAATTAATTAGAGGAGCCCCAGCGATGCCACTTGTCACAATTACGCCGAGGAGCTTAAAACGTGCAGCCCTCCCCAAATGAACTGCAAAGCCATTTCATATATGAGCAGCTCAAATTAATCGTTAACCTAATCATTTTCACTCCAGCATTATTTCTTTGTTAAAAACCAGCCATTTTAATTGGATAATGAGGTGCCAGTGCCACTTAGGAATTGTGCATTCCCCAAGCTACGGGAAGGAAGGGAGCTTATGCAAGGAGCAGGGCAGATGCTGCTCCAAATGCCTCCACAGTGAGCACTTCACTCTGATAAATCCTTCATGTATTCCCAGATGGCTGTGGAGTTTCTGCAGCAGTTCCTGTGTGCTGTCGTTTCTCCATTTGGAATTGCTGTCACCTAACTCCTGGGAGCCCTCGGAGTGGTGCTCACACCCCTGGGCAAGGCCCAGCCTCTGGTTCCAGGTGTCCCAGCCCTCCTCTGGCAGCAAAGGGAAAGGAGCAAGGGGTGCACGAGAGATTACTGGATTAGCACCGGACACTGAGGATGGGAATAACTGAATTTTTCCAGAAGAAAGGAGGGCTTTCACCTCAGAAACCTGGGAAATATAATTGGAGGCGTAGTCAGAAAAAATGCATTTAATAGAGTCACCAGATATCTCATTTTCAGGAGCCTGCTTTCCCCATAAAAGAATTTAATTTTTTTTTTAAAAGCACAACAAAAGGAAGAATACTGTGGTGTTCTCTGCCCTGCAGGAGACTAATTCATAGAAATAAAGAAGCCTCCATAACATGTTGATCTCCATTGAAAATACATTTGATTTCCAAACAGGAACTGTGCAACGCTGCCTGAAATGGGAGCTGCTTTTGCTCTGCCTTTGCTGTTGGGTAACACACCCCAGACCCACAGTGCTGCAGCACCACTGGAATGGTTTTCTCCAGACTAAAACATCAGGAGGGCAAAATAACCGGGTGGGAAGGCTGGGAACTGGGATTGTTCAGCGTGGAGAAGAGAAGGTCTGGGGTGGAATAACTGTGGCATTCCAGTGCCTGAAGGAGCAGACAGGAAACACGGAGAGGGACTGGGGACAAGGGATGGAGGGCCAGGACAAGGGAAATGGCTTCAAACTGACAGAGAGGAGGTTTGGATGGGATATTGGGAAGGAATTGTTCCCTGGGAGGGTGGGCAGGCCCTGGCACAGGGTGCCCAGAGCAGCTGGGGCTGCCCCTGGATCCCTGGCAGTGCCCAAGGCCAGGCTGGACACTGGGGCTTGGAGCAGCCTGGGACAGTGGGAGGTGTCCCTGCCCATGGCAGGGGTGGCGCTGGATGGGCTTTGAGGTCCCTTCCAACCCAAACCACTCTGGGATTCTGGGATTTCCCCTCCCCATCAGAGCGGTGGAATTTGAGGTATGACTGGAATCTGGTTCCTCCTTTCCTGCCCTGTGCTCCAGCGTCTCCTCTGCATCCCTCTGCCCCAGCCCCTACCTCATCCCCTGCACCACCACCCCCACCCCCGGCCTTGCCTCCCCTCCTGCTCCTGCGTGCAGCCACTGCCCTCTGGAGCCCATGAGAAATGAGTAAATTAAGTGGGTAATTATCTCCCTGCACTGCAGCTCGTGTGGGTTAAATGGATGAACTCGCTCCCCGAGCGAACTCCTCGCATACCTGGTAATTGGAGAGGGATATCCACTCTCCTAACACGTTCCCACATGGCTTTGTGTGATCTTTTCTGCCAGCTGTTAACTCATTTTTATAGGAAATCGGCCCAAATCTGCAGCGCGTCCAAATATGGTTTGAGATGGAGGAGCAGGAATCTCGTGGACTTTAGCAGGAGTTGAAGGGGCTTTAAAAAAATCCAGTGTCCTGTCCTGGTGAATACCTGGATTGGTTTGGGCACCAGGCGTGTTAGACAGGTGCTTTTGTAATCCCCATCCTTACACTTTGCTCTTGGAGGAGAAAAGGGAATATATCTGGAAAACTGTTTGTCTGTCAGCTGCTCACACTTGCAGAGCAAAAGGGATCAGGTGGGCACTGAATGCCCCAGTCAGTGACACCTCTGTGGGGCTGCCCATCAAATTGCAGCACCATTAATCCAAAACCCACTATTTTTTGTCATGGAAAGAGGGATTTTCCAGGCTGCTTCTGGGTTTCCCAGAGCCTGTGGCTCCAGGAGTCGCTCACGCTCGGGTCAGCTGCAGCACAAACAGGACGTGCAGCATTTCGGGCTGGTTTAAGGTGGTATTTTCTTGGTGTGGCTGTGTTTTCTTTCCCCTCACACCCTCAGTGGTTGTGTCCTCCCAGTGATGCCCTCTTTGAAGAGCGTCCTGCAGGTGATGCTTTGTGTGCCCTGTGACGCTGGGATGCGCCACGTGGGATGTGGTTTATTAAATTTGTGATATTAACCCAAACTCCGCTAACACCACGTCAGGGCTCTCCCCTGCACCGAGACATCACTGCAGCAGCAGCTTTGGTAACTTCTCTCTTGTGCTGCCTTCACATCATCTCCACTCCTAATTGGAAACAGAGGCTGTTAATTAAATACATCCCCAGCATTTAATTAAATATTTGTCCGGTGCCTGGGAGCCAAGCGCGAACCTGCTCCGAGATAACAGGGCTTATTCTCGCCCGGCGGGACAGCGCTTGTGTCTCCCCGGGAAAGCTCGGGATGTCTGGAAGCTCCCGCCCTGTGTGTGCACAGAGAGCAGTGGGACCGTGCACACACGTGCAGAGGAGGTGGCTGTGCAGCCCCACGCTGGCCCTGGGCTGGGATCAATCAGCTCTGCTGGCAGGGAGCCCCGGGGGGAGCCTGGAGCCCTTCAGAGGGGGCGAGCACAGAGACAGCATCCATGAGAGCTCCCACTCCTGGGAAGTATCCTTCCTTTCCCACTGAGAGGTGGATGGACAGGAGCAAGAGGGAAGGGGGAAGTCTGCCGGTCACTCTGTGCCATCTCTGAAGGAATCCTCACTTCCATCTTTGGGATCACAGAATCCCAGAGTGGTTTGAGCTGGAAGGGACCTCAAAGCCCATCCAGTGCCACCCCTGCTATGGCAGGGACACCTCCCACTGTCCCAGGCTGCTCCAAGCCCCAGTGTCCAGCCTGGCCTTGGGCACTGCCAGGGATCCAGGGGCAGCCCCAGCTGCTCTGGGCACCCTGTGCCAGGGCCTGCCCACCCTCCCAGGGAACAATTCCTTCCCAATATCCCATCCATCCCTGCCCTCTGGCACTGGGAAGCCATTCCCTGGGTCCTGCCCCTCCATCCCTTGTCCACAGTCCCTCTNGGCCCCAGGGCTGGGGCAGCTCTGCAGGTGGGGTCTCACCTGAGCACAGGGGCACAGGGGCAGAATCCCCCCCTCCCCTGCTGCCCACGCTGCTCTTGGTGGATTCCCTGCAATTCCCCCCTGAGCTGCTGTAGGACAGCTCTCAGGAGCTCTGGGACTGGGTTTGATCAGGTCTCCTGGAGGAAACAGGGAATTACAAATCCAGGCATTTCCCCCCCCAAAGTGCTTAACCAGGGGCTGAACAGTCTGGAGTTCCCCCAAACCCCAGCCCCTTTTCACTACTCCAGTCCCCTCTGTGTTTACTGCTTTGCTCCTTCAAGTTGCCTTTCCAGATTTTTCCTCTTTTAGAAGGATTCTTGAGGTTTAGCCACTGCTTTGCACACCAGATGGCTTTTTTTTTTTTGATTAATTCCAGTAATTTTGCTGTTGTTGCTCCTCGCTGCTCTGTTGCTGCCACATAACACATTTCTGGTGTTATTAAGTTCTGCAGAAAGAACAGTGGGGAGGAAATCCACAACTTAAGGAGTTGAAAATAAACCCAAAAAACCCTGCAGCAAAATTAAAAACTCCAGAACATAATATTTTCTTTTCCATTAAAGTCCCATTTTTTTAAGTACTACAGAAAAGGCTCCCTCTTCTCTTTCCACTCTGTGACTTCACGGGTGAAGCTCTGACGTACAAAATAATTCCGTATTTTCCTCTTTCTGATGAGAAGGGGTAATTGATCACCTAGGGGCCAGGACTTTGATCCCACTGCTGGTGGTGGAAGTGTTCGGAAGGAGGTTTGGGATGTACAGTCCGAGGTCTCTCCAATGGTTTGCCCGGGGTGGCCTTTCCAGGGAGTCCCGGGATGTGCTCGGCTCCCTGGCCCTGCCCAGCGTCACTCGGGCTGGAATGGAAAGGTCTTTGCTCGGACAACGGAAATCTTCCTCAGACTTTTTGTCCTGCATCCCTGAATGAGTTCCCCAGCTGTTCCTGGGTTATCTCAAATTTTTACTGGCTGTAACTTAGGAAAAATGAAAAGAAATCCGATTTTGGAACATTTTCAAACAGCTCAAGGGTGCAGTGGCAGCAGGATGAGCTTCCCATCCTGCCGAAGGTCCTGGAGCAGGAGGGAAGGATTTTGGAATAGCTCAGTGGCAGTGGCTGACTCGCCCCTTCTGCTGTAAAACCGTGTTTTGCACCTGAAATCCGCGTGGATCCAGTGCTGATGGGTCATTCTGCCACCTTTTAGGCAGCCAGGTGAGATGGCAGGGAGCTGCTGCCTCTGGAAGTGCTGGCTGGTGCTGCAGTGGGACTCGCGGTATGGGAGCAGCCAGGGCATCGTGGCTGGGGGCCTGTGACTAACGCAGGTCAAAAACCCACGTGGGGTTTGATGATTTCGGTGTTTTGGCATATTCAGTCTCCAGAGGAGCCGTTTCCACAGGCCATTTGTGATTCCTGCAGGGTGTGAGGATGGAATCAGCAGCGTATCACTCCTCCGCCTGCAAGGGAGCAAGGTGCTAAATGTCATTTCTGTGGTGCCCAGCAGCCTGGGCTCTCTCTGGGGCTGCTTCCTCTGCTCTCCTCCTCTGCCTCGCGCTGGAGCAGTGGGAGCTCACAGATCGGTGTCACTGGGAGCGTCCCTCTCTCCAAATCACTTCTGGCTGCTGCCGTTTCATCCAGGCACGGCTGGAGGCAGAGAGCAGCTCTTGGTCCATAGCTTGGCAGCATTTTCAGAGCCATTCCTGGCTTTTTTCAGTCACCAGCTGCAGACAGAAGTTACTGGAATCATGGAATGTGGTGAGCTGGAAGGGACCCCCAAGGATCATGGATCCAGCCCCTGGCCCTGCACAGACCCCCCAACAACCCCACCCTGGGCACCCCTGGCAGTGGTGTCCAAAAGCTCCTGGAGCTCTGGCAGCCTCGGGGCCGTGCCCATTCCCTGGGGAGCCTGGGCAGTGCCCAGCACCCTCTGGGGGAAAAGCCTTTCCCTAAAATCCATCCCAATCCGCCGACACAACTCCAGCCGCTCCCTGGGCCCTCTCCCTGTCCCAGGGAGCAGAGATCAGAGCTGCCCTCAGGAAGAGCTGCAGCCCCCAGAGAGTCTCCCCTCGGTCTCCCTCTGCTCCAGGGAGCTCAGTAAGAGCTCTCTTGGTGCTCCAAAGGTCTTCTGTGTATGGAATAACCTGGGATGGGTTATCCTAACAAGGCTCCTGGTGTGGCAGGAGCACCTCTGGCAGTGCCTGGGGGATGAGCAGGGCAGAGGTGCAGCCCCACACAAGTTGCTGTGACCTGAAGCCAGCACAGGGTAGTGCTCATTCCACATCTCCTGGCTCTGGTTGCCCAGAGAAGCTGTGGCTGCCCCTGGATCCCTGGAAGTGTGCGAGGCCAGGTCGGACGGGGCTTGGAGCAGCCTGGGACAGTGGGAGGTGTCCCCCTGTTGGAATGCTGGAATGAGATGGGCTTTTAAGGTCCTTTTGAACCCAAACCCTTCTGGGATTCCATGATCAGCTTAGCTTTGAAGAATTCCGAATACCAGACAGTGACTGTGTTGTTTCTCCTTCGCTCCCTGTGAACTTCAGTGCCAAACCACAGACCCGGGGATGTTTTTAGGGAGCACATGGCAGGCATTCACCCAGGAGTGTGGTAGCCTTTAGCGGAGCTCTTCCTGTGCATATCCAGGCTTGGAAAGCTGCTGGCGGGAGGACTTTGCATGGTTGTGTTTTATTTGGGAGCAGCTTTCCAAGCAGCGATTCCTTACAGAGTGATGAAGGATGATCCCTTGGACTGCATTTCAGCCTCTTAAGCTCCTCTCCTGGCTCTCACCGCGGTTGCCTTTGGCAAACCCCCTCCTTCCTGGGCTGTTTTGATAAAATGATATAATTTGTCAGTGTTTGTAGAGCGCTTCAGGGACTTCCATTTTCATGCTTTAGCAACTGGCTGAGGTGACTTCAGTCAAAAGTGGGTTTCTCTGAGGAGTATTAAACTAAATTTATCTCGTTAAGCCCAGCCTTTCTCTTGTTTTCCCAAAAATGATGCTGGCAACTGCAGCTTTATCTCCTCACCAGTACAGGGCAATAATTGCTTTGGAAATGATACTTTTCCTCCTTTTAATGCCAGTTCCTTCATGGTTTCTGGGAGAAATCCTTCCTCTTCCCCACATAATACCCTTCTCTGGTTCTACATGGAGCGGCCGCTCCTGTTGCAGTCCACAAACCTGTCCCAGCTGTTTCTGTCCTGGGGAATCCTCCTTCCTTCCCACCAAGGCAGATAAAACTGTATTTTTTTAGATGTACAGGAGCCTTTCCCTGTTTTTTGAAGCTTCCTGCTGTCATTTGGGCAACCCTTGGGAGGTATCCCAGAGAGGAGACCTCGGATTGAAGATGCCGGGTCCTTCTGATAAAGTTGGAGTGCATTTTAAATAATTCAAACTCTGGCGTCTGAGATGACAAATTAATTTTTTATTGGCAACGAGAGTCCCGTTGGCTAAAACCTTCCTTAAAGAGATGATGGCGACGGAGCTTAGTGGGAAAAAGGTGATTTTCCATAAATGGGGCAAAGAGGATCTTTCAAGTTTGGGGTTTTTTTTTGTGTTTTGTTTTGTTTTGTTTTGTTTTGTTTTGTTTTGTTTTTTTAAATCCATTAATTGTTTTTCAGAGTCAGGACCCAATATTTTGGGTTTAAAATCTTTTTAAAGCCTCTGCCTTGATTTTGTTCCCAATTGCTGCTACTTGGAAACGCTTGTGGCCCTACATAAAAGGCTCCTGAGGGTGATGAAAGGGATTATCTGCGGAAATGTGGTTATTGTGTTGGTAATTATGCTGTCATCAAAGCCTTTTCACGCCTGATCGGGCGTGAATTCAGGGTACATGTCCAGAACGAGTTACTTTTCCCCTCGTGCTCCGGGGAGGTTGTTATTATTTGGGGTATCTCGGTGCTCACCTCAAACCCTTCTGTCACCAGACCCTACAGTGAAGGTACAGAGCTGCGGGGCTGCAGAGTCTGGGGTTGAGGACAGGGCAGTTCCCAACCCTGGATTTGATCTTCCCTAGGCGAGAAAACAAAAAGTTCCTTTTTGGCCGTGGTGTCCTTCAAAATTCCTGTCACACGACTTTGTCCTGGTGTTCAGCACCCAGACAGGACCCTCCTGTCCCCACAGGAGCTCCTCTGGCCACCTCAGCCTCTCTTGATGCCACCTCTGGAGATCTCCATCCCCAAGGACAACGCGGAGGGAGCACAAGATCCGGCCTTAGCCCTTGCCTGGCTCCTTGGGCGTCATCCCACAGGAGTATTTAAGGCATGCTGGGCTTTCCAGAAGGGGTTGTGGGGTGTTAAATCAGATACTAGGAAATACTTCTTCATGGAAAACGTGGTCAGACCTTGGAAGGGGCTGCCCAGGGCGGTGGTGGAGTCCCCATCCCTGGAACTGTTCAAAAGCCACGTGGATGTGGCATTAGAGGTGGCCTTGGCAGCGCTGGTTGGACTCGATGATCTCGGAGGGCTTTTCCATCCTAAAGGGCTCCAAGGCACGGTGAGGGCGTTTCTCCCATCTGAGCATCCCCCTGGGTGAATTTCCAAGAAATCCTGGGACCGTTTTTGGCTCCTTAAAACCATCCTGCCACGGGATTTTTTTAGGGAGTGAATTTCTATAGTTGGATCACAGGTAATTCCCAGGAAAGGAGGATGGAGTAGGTAAGAAATCTTTTTTAAAAATCCAGAGGGCTGAGACGATTTTCAACTGCTGGTTTTCAACTCCCAGGGCCTTCACTAAGTGCCTGGATGCTTCATCACTGCGTAAGAATTTATAGGGTTTAGCACGTTTGTAATGACAACATGATTTGTGCTTCCTCCTGAATGGAAGCAGCAATTTATTCCTTGGGAGGAGGGGGGGGAAACCAAACAAACCAGGAAGAAAATAACAGATTAAAGGCTGAAAATCATGTTTTTGTGTGTGTATCAGCCTCAAATAGATGGGTTTATAACAGGGTGTGATGTTCCATGGGTGGTTTTGCCCTGCAGCTTCCACAGGATCAGCTGGGGCTGCCGTTGGCTCAGCGGCTGGAAAAGCTGGGAAGCTCCGAGGAAAAAGTGAAGAGGGGGGAAAAAACCAGATTAACACAATTATTTTTTTTGAATTAACACAAGATTAATCCTCGAGCCGTCTGTTTTAATGCTGGATTTCAAAGGCAGGAATAACACAACCACCCCTGTGAAGCAGAAAGAAACCCCTCAGCTTCGTCCTTCCGTGAACTCCTGGATTTTGATGCCGTTTATAAATACGGTTATTCAAGCAGAGGTAGATTTTTGCTGCCTTCGTTTGAAACCCGTGGGGAATATTTGGTTCGGCGAATTTTGGGGGATCCATTTCTCGCAGAGGAGATGGTGCAACCCCAGCTGATTCCGTGCACTTAGGTGCTTTACGCCCTGGGTGACCTGGTTGCCAAAAAAACGCGGAAGCAGCATCCTCTGAGTGGTTTTCCAAGTGGGTGAATTGCAGGATTTTGTTGAGGAAACTCCATTTGGAACTATTTCTAACCCACATAATTGCCGTAAATCTGCTTTTTTCCTCTCTGCTGCAAGTCGGTGAGTTTGCATCAGTAGAGAAAATTGCCTCAAAACCATCCTCGGTCCCTGGTGTGGTCTGTGTCAAATGCCAAATTAGTGGAGAAACCTAATTATCCCTGTGCTCTAATTACATCAGCACAACTTCACACGTCCTCGGGAGCCAGCCTCCCAAATCCCCATCTCCGGGGCAAGTCTGGCAGCTTATCCAGGCTTTCGGCACTCCCCGTGGGGATGGTATTCCAGGAGATCTTTCACCACGCACAGCTGGAGGTGTGAGGACAAACTGTCCAGCATCAGAAACAAGAAACACATGAAAAATCAGCTTTTAATTTATCCCAGTGGAGGAGGTTGGCATGTCCGTGGCTGACAGAGCCAGGAGTGACCATGAGAACTTGGGTGGGAACAGGGTGGTCTTTAAGGTCCCCTCATCCCAAACCCGTCTGGGATCCTCTCACTGACCTCATCTAAAGCTGCAGTTAGTGTCAGACCTTTTACTGATAAATCCCCATAGAAATATATTATTGTATCTAAAACATAATATATATCTAAATACATTATTATATACATAATATACCTAAATATATCCTTGTATCTATTGCATATTTTCATTAATGGGATGATTTCCCGAGCTCCTGCAGGATTCTCCTTTCTTCTGCTGTAAATCCGAAGCAGCCCTGGGCAAATCTCACCTGGCTTCGCTGGGTGCTGACGTTCAGGAGCAGGAGAGAGGGAATGCACCCGGCATGGGAGTGAAGGAATGCCTGGGATGGAGAGGAGAAGGGGTCAGGAGAGGTTGCCAGGACCTGGGTGGATTTTACCCAGTGATCTCTCAGCGTTCCCTGAACTGGTTTGGGGAATTAACAACAGCTTCAGATGAAAGTGGCTGCTTGAAATTAAGACAAATCTGGGCTGAATATGCAGATAGGCTGGTGAGGTTATTTGCATATTACAACAGCTGGCGAGACCTTTGTGGGGGCACTTCAGTGGTGCTCAGAAATTCCTGCACATCTGGAGGAGGACATTTGGCAGATGGTGTTGCTTAAGGCTTGGGAACAATTCCTGGCTAAAATAGTGGTTGTTTTATTTAATTCCCAGCTGAACCTAGCATGAAACAGACTGTGGGATCAACAGAGTGTGCTGAATGAACACACTTGGGGAAAAGGAGGGAATACTGCATCCAGCCAGGCTGGGAAGTGGATGCTGCATCCACACCAGGGACTGTGGGAAGTTTGGCATTTGAGCCACAGCGCTTGGGTAAATTCCAAAGCAAAGCCAGCCCGTGGCTCAGGCAGGTGCCACTTTTGGAGTGCAATAATTAATAAGATGCAATCAGAAATCCAGGTTTTTATGGTCAGTGCTGCTCCTGGGAGTAAGGTGGGGCGGAGTTTCCGTAGCCAAAGGAAAAACTGAGCGGCCAAACTTCTTGTATCACCTCCACACCCCCAAAAACCTTCCATCTCCAAAGTAACTCATGGAATCATGGAATACGCTGAGCTGGGAGGGACCCACGGGGGTCCTCAGTCCTGCACAGACACCCCAGCAACCCCACCCTGGGCATCCCTGGGAGCAGTGTCCAAACCTCATTCCTCTGGGTCTGATTCCCCAGGAGCACTGCAGACCAAGGGGATGAACTACTGCAGCCTCCAAGCGCGCATTCCGTCACCGTTCCAACACCCTTGTTCCTGGAAAACGACTTTGCAGGGTTATCCTGCTTTTTCGGAGCCGGCAGCAATGAAAACATTCCTCGTGCAGGGCTAAAGATCCCTCGCCATTCGCTGGGAGAGCAGGACGTGCCAGGAGAACTTTTAATTTCCTGTGGTGGCGCCCAACTCCGTCTGTCGTTTGTTGGGTTTTCCAGGGACTTGGGGAGGTTTTTAAGGACTGGGGGTAGTTTTTGAACTGAGCACCACGTGAAATTCCCTGTTTAACTCATCAAAGGAGTGTGATGCACGTGAAGACATCTGAACATCTGTGAGCCTTTTTATGAGATTTAATTACAAATAATGGCCCAGCTTTGTAGCTCGCAGTGAAATGAGAGGCTAAAGGTATGAAAGGTAAAAACTGGCAAAATAATATTTTCTTATTCTTGTGAAAGAACAGCTACACCTGATTCAAGGATAATATTTATAACTTAAATATTTATAACTTAAATATTTATGACTTGACTAGGAGTGGAATAGAGAAATAATATGAGAAAAATGCTAAAATTAGGAATACACTCCTTTATGGTAAAATTGCTGTTCCATTTTAGGTTGTCCGTCTTTTCTCCCCGTGGCAGAGCTTTTCTCTGTTATTTTCCTTTCTCCTTTTGGCAAACACAGGTGGTTTGCACCTTGTGGGGTTTGAGCACAAAGCCTCCTCCTTGAGTGCCTTATCAGGCGGGCCCATCCCCGCTCTCCACGCTCTTAATTCCTGTCTCATGTCCCGGGCTGCTTTTCGGGTCAGGATTTTGCTTTGTCAGAGGTGAAAGCAGGGATTACACGAAAGAGAAGCCCGTGAATCCTTTCAGCCGTGGGAAGATGAGTCCTTTTGGGGCAGGAGTGGGATAACCCGGGAACAGGCTTTTCCCCTTACCTCCACAAGAAGCTGGGGGTGGGATCCTTTCCCCCGTTCTCTCTTCCTCGGGACGCACCAACCATGGACAGGCACCCTCTGAGCTGTTCACAGGTCCTGGGAAGTGCATTTGAATTCCAACTTGGACAAAAGCAGAGGAGATAATAACTCCTGTGCAACTTTCTTCTCCCCTTTGGGAGTTGGGAATGGGAGCTGCTGGAACTCCTGCTTCTCCCGGCCGGCTCTAAATGAGATTTCCCTCCTCCAGCCCTGACTTTCTGATAAAAACTGATGTCAGTTCTCTTCGGATGTTGCTGGGAATGGCCAGTGTCACAGCAACCCCTGCCCACGAGCTGCCCCCCTGGATGTTTTTGGGCTGGTGGGGCGTGAAGGGGCCAGGCCAGGCGCTTCCCACCCCAATGTGTCCCTGTCCCTGCCGGGCTGTGCTGCCCATCCCACGGCTGCTCCTGCTCCAGCTTCCCTTTCCCCTCGCCCTCCTCAGGAGCTCAAGCACCGCTCCAGCTCCATGTGGAGCTCTCCTTCAGGGATGAAGTGGCCTTGGTCCTGGAGAGTTCCAGGGGACCCAGAGGAATTTAACTCCTGGGGAGGAGCTGCCACAGGCGGATGGGGCAGGGCTCAGAATGTCCTTGGCTCGGCCCCTGGGTGAGCACCCCGCTCCTTGCAGGCTTTGCAGAGACCTTCTCGTCTCATTTTTCATGTCCTGGTCTGGCACAAGTTTCTCTGCCAAAGAGATTTTTCTCCCTAGGCCTGGCTGCCTGGAGCTCTTCCCTCTTCTCAACCCATCAGTTAATCCCTGCACTTCGAGGTGCGATATTCAGGTGGCAGATGGAAGCAGCAGGAGCATGGGAAGGTCCTTGGAATGCTTGGAGGAAGGCCCTTGGCGCCAGCCTTAGGGACAGAGGTGGCCGTGGATTGTGCCATGGTTATTTTGCTGTTAGCAGGAGCTTGGAATTTGAGAGCTGGGGGTGCAATCCCAGGTGGGGTCACAGCAGAGCTGGAGCAGTTAGAGGAGGAAAAACACCTTCTGCTTATAAATCAGTTAGACACGGAAATATTTTATGGGGTTTTTCTCACTGGCGTGGTAAAACCGATTTTCTTGGATTTGGAATGGCAAAGAAACCAACCCTAAGCCACTGCTTTGGGGTAGTTTTGATACAGAGGAGCTGGGAAAGGGGCTCAGGCTGGAGAAAAGGAGGCTCAGGGGGGCCCTTGTGGCTCTGCACAAGTCCCTGACAGGAGGGGGCAGCCGGGGGGGTCGGGCTCTGCTCCCAGGGAACAGGGACAGGACAAGGGGAAACGGCCTCAGGCTGGGCCAGGGGAGGCTCAGGTTGGACAGCAGCAGGAATTTCTGCATGGAAAGGGTGCTCAGGCCTTGGCAGGGGCTGCCCAGGGAGGGTTGGAGTCCCCATCCCTGGAGGGGTTCAGAAGCCGTGTGGATGTGGCACCTAGGGACAGCGGTGGCCTTGGCAGTGCTGGGTGAGTTGTCGATGACCTCGGAGGGCTTTTCCAGCCTCAGCAGTTCCGTGATCCTTGGATTCCGTGGTGGCTGTGGGCGAGCTCTGATCGGGTCGGACGCAGCACCACGCGCGGATCAATCCGGCGTTTTTCCTCTTCCCGACGTGCGCTCCCTGAGGGGAGGCAGCCGAGCAGCAGGAGCCCTTTGTCACCGCGGGATGACGCGGAGATGAGCCGATCTGCCAGGGGAGGTGACTCAAACAAACCTCATCCCTCCTGCCATGTCCTCTGCGCTGGGACATCGTTTGCATTCCGAACGCCGCCGGGCCGAGGAGGCCGGCACAGGAACGGGACGTGGCGAATCCATTAAACAGCAGCTCTGGCCACAGCTGCCAGGGATTGATGAGCAATTAAGGGGCAGGGCTCCCGTGGGAAGCTGCAGCCTGCTGGGAATGCTCAGGAGCTCATCTGTTCTGGGGGCTGTCTCGTCACGGGGATGGGAACAGGTCATTTCCCCTCCGGATGCTGTTTTCCACAGACAGCCATGAATAAGGATTGCTTCTCGCAGGAAGCACACTCAAGGAGGAGTTTCAGCATGAAAACGTGCTGGTGCTGTTGTTGTTGTGTAATTATTAATGCATTTCAGTCTGGATGGGGCATTATCCCTGGTTTCTCCATGATTTTGGGATGCAGTGCCTTTCCCTGTTGGAGGGACCAACCCCAAAGTTAGGGGATCTTCATGGGTTTCCCACAAGTGCCAGGGTGGTGATTCCTGAAGGAGATCAGCAGAATGATCAGAAGGTGGGCAGGCCCTGGCACAGGGTGCCCAGAGCAGCTGGGGCTGCCCCTGGATCCCTGGCAGTGCCCAAGGCCAGGCTGGACACTGGGGCTTGGAGCAGCCTGGGACAGTGGGAGGTGTCCCTGCCCATGGCAGGGGTGGCACTGGATGGGCTTTGAGGTCCCTTCCAACCCAAGCCTGGCATTCTGTGGTTCCATGAATGTGGTGTTGACCAAATTCCTACGACCCCCCCAAATTTCAATAGTAGCAAGCAGCAAATGGAGCTGGCTGAGACTCCCCATCCTAAAACTCAGCCTGGAATAATGGGAACACTCTGCCTTGCAGTGTTTCTTGGTTTTTCAAACAGCTTTAGAAATGCTTTGACAATATTTGCTCTGAATTAGAGCCTTAAATGATTTGGACCGTGAGACAAATTTAATTTAGGAGGTTTTTTCCCTCCCAAGTTGCTTTATCCCAACAAGTTCTAGCGGTGCATGAAGGGTTTTTCATTTACGTGACACTTTTCTGTTCCATCGAGTACTTCGGTGCCTGCAGCAATCCTGAAATGTGCCAGTAATGGTGCTTTATCCGAGCAGTGAAAAGCAGATATACAAAGGGGGCCGCTGCAGGACACAGATCCAGGCAGAGGCAGAGGGCTCGGGGTGGTACCGGTGCCTTTTGTTGTCCTGGCAGATTTGGGACCACCAGAACAGGCTTTGTGTTCCTCTAAACGTGGGCTGGTTTGGAATCCAAATAACCCGGAGGTCCCCGGGCCTTTGGAATTTGCATCCGCCCCAAAATTATACTCCCAATTAATTAATTAAACACCCCACTCAACTCCAGTCCATTACCAGAAGAATGGTTTGATACTGGGTGCAGTGTGGTTGTTGAAGAGCTGACTCCTGATGTGTACAAAGAGCTCTGCGTGTGGGCTCCCAGAAGAAAATCTGGCATTGTAATAAATTCAGGAAAAATCCTTCTCCCTGCCCGAAGTGAGGCCAGCGGCATGGATGGAATCCTGTGACTCAGGCAGATGCTTTCCACGGGAATAAACAGCACCTCTCCTGCAGAATCCCCCCAAAATGGACATTTCTTTGGTTTGGTGATATTTTCAGGGGAATAACGGGGCTGCTTCAGCCCTTGCTTCCATGCTCTCTGTAGCCAAACCCTCTTGTGGAGTCTGAAATTCACGGGAAAGTGGGTTTAGAAATAGAGATGGGAGTGCAAAATTTACTTTTTGGCTCGTGGAAAATGCAGCAGAAAGGGTTTTGTTAAATGATCCCCAAACAGGGGAGAACTGGGATTGTGCACCCGGAGAAGGGAAGGCCCCAGGGAGACCTCAGAGCCCCTTCCAGGGCCTAAAGGGGCTCCAGGAGAGGGACTCTGGGACAAGGGATGGAGGGACAGGACAGTGGGGAATGATGGCTTAGATGCTGGCTGTGACCTCTTGGGCCTGAGTGCCCCTCGAGACTTCTTTTTTTTTTTTTTTTTTAATTCCAAAAATACACAGAATCAAAGAATCATTTAGGCTGGAAAGAACTTCAGATCATCGAGCCCAACCATTCCCAGCACTGCTGAGGCCACCACTGACCCATGTCCCCAAGTGCCACGGCTTTTAAACCCCTCCAGGGATGGGGACTGACTGCGGGGCTGTCCCGGGCTCGTCCAGCGTGGGCTCGGGGAGTGACTCCAGCACTGCTGCAGGACAAGGGTTGCCTTGGGCACGTCTGGTTTGCTTTCCTCCTCCCACGACGGGCTTTTCGTATCCTGGGGAATCTCCAGGGGATGGGCCCAGCCGTGGCCTTCCAGCGCCTGAAGGAAGATGGGGAGGGACCATTTACAGAGCCTGGAGTGCCAGGACAAGGGGGAATGGCTTCAAATGGAAAGAAATGTAGGGATGGATGGGATATTGGGAAGGAATTGTTCTCTGGGAGGGTGGGCAGGCCCTGGCACAGGGTGCCCAGAGCAGCTGTGGCTGCCCCTGGATCCCTGGCAGTGCCCAAGGCCAGGCTGGACACTGGGGCTTGGAGCAGCCTGGGGCAGTGGAAGGTGTCCCTGCCCGTGTTGGAAGGCTGGAATGAGCAGAGCTTTAAGGTCCCTTCCCACCCAAATCATTCCATGACTGTATAAAAAAACCACTGTATTTTTGCAAGCCCGAAGCTGCACTGCCTCACTTTCCCCTGATTTTCCATACTTGGAAAATGTATTTCTAGGAACCCACGTTTCCAGACTAAAGCCTCTATCCTTTTTGGGATTTCCACAGGCTGTAAATAATATTTCAGCTGTTCTCTGGCACTCCAAAGTCACCTGATCTCCTCTTCACCTGTTGGCAGAAGGCTGAGCTGATTCATTGCTTTTGAGCACTGTTTCATTATACCCCCATTATTCCCAACAAAACGGGCTCTTTGGGATCCCTGGCTACTTGGGAAGGATGCAGGCAGGCCCTGAGCCTGCTTGGCTGTGGTTCCTTGGGAAAAGGGACCAGAAATAGAATTCGCTTTTCAAACAGCTCCAGGCAGTTGTGCTAATTTTAAATATTTTAAAATACCCATGAGTTCATGGAGTTGAATGGCTTTTTTTCGGCCCTCGCTTACAGACAGGCACAGTGGCAGTTTTGGGGAATCTGCTGATGCTCAGTCCAAATAAAGATGGGAAAATGAGTGGAATTCGTGGAGAAAAAAGAAAGAACCACTGCGTAAAACCTTCCTCGTTCATCCCCAAATGAACCCCCTGCCTCACGCACCTGGGAACCTCCCGAACCGAGACTGAAATTTTAATACAGATTCGGGGGAATTTTTGGGGAGGGAGAAGTGAAGTTGCAAAGATCCGGGAAGTGCTGCCGAGTCGCCGGCAGCACTAAATCCCTGCCGTGGCACCCCGTCAGCCCTTGGCACCAGGCACAGCTTGTACTCCTGGTTATTCCATCGCCCGGGATCGAAGGGGATCGGCGTTGGACAGGACGGTGCTGCCGAGGGAGGGCAGGTCGTTGCCATCCCTTTTCAGGCCGGAATATGCAGGACTTTGGGGCGCTGTTATGATGTTCGTGATGCAGCGTTACAGTGAAATCCTGATTACGACCGGCCGTTCTCCAGCCGAAACGTGGCTCTGGCTGCAAAGTTTTCCCAGGGCTGGGATGGCTTTCGGGGTCTCCGGCGATGCTGCGGGGTTGGTGGCACGAGCACCCCCTTTCCCTGGCACCCACGCTCAGCCCGCAGCCGAGTGCCACAAGTAATTGCCTCGTTAAATCGCTGCAACGAGCGCTGCTTGTTTTGCCAAAAGGCAAAATGCTCCTTCCTTTTAATAAGGGCTCATTATTGTATCGGGGTGTTTGTAAAAAACGCAGAGGAGACAGGGAAGGCTTTAAGAGCAATTACTGGGAACGTTTTTGTTGCTATAACGACGAGAGGCAGCTCTTGATGAGCCATCGGATCCTTCACGTTGTTAAAAAGTTGCATTGCCACGACAACAGAATGCGGTTTTTATTTTCAGGGACTGATACTTTTGCTTTTTTCCCCTGGTTTTGGAGCAGCAGCCTGGGTTGGGTTTTTGGAGTGGGAAATATTTAACAGACACAAGCAGGAAATAGGAAGTGGAGTACATAGGGATGGATCCTGTGCTTTTCCCTTGGAGTTTAAATCTGGCTTTTAATAACTGCTGGGAACAGGGAAACTTCTGGGAGTCTTGGAGCAGACAGGCTTTGATCCCTAGAGATATTCTTTAAAATGCCATGGATGGATGGGATGTTGGGGAGGAATTGTTCCCTGGGAGAGTGGGCAGGCCCTGGCACAGGGTGCCCAGAGCAGCTGTGGCTGCCCCTGGATCCCTGGCAGTGCCCAAGGCCAGGCTGGACACTGGGGCTTGGAGCAGCCTGGGACAGTGGGAGGTGTCCCTGCCCATGTTGGAAGGTTGGAATGAGCAGAGCCCATGGCAGGGGTGGGATGGGATGTTTAGTTCAGAGTGAGAACAGGGGAGAAGCGGATCCTGGGAAAATGCTGGGTGCTGTAGGAATGTCCGTGCCGGTGTGGGACAGCCTTTCCCAGCCACTCCCCAGGAACCTGCAGCCAGTAAATGAACAAGGCCAAGCAAATAATCTTTTCCCGTTGCTTTTGTTTAATCCCCACCTGAAGCCGCTGCTGCATCCTGGGCCTGCCTGTATTTTCCCGTCACGTTCCCCCCATCCCCTCTCTCTGCCAGGTCTCGTTTTCCAGGCACCGGATCACGCCGGGCTCCGGGATTGCTCTGGCACCCGGGGAAGGATGCTCAGGCTTTTCCCTTAATGGGCTGTCACCCCTCATCAGTGTTAGCTGGGAAATACAGGGAAGGTTTGGGATGAGCCCTGGGGCTGGGGGGGGTGTTCCCAGGGAGGGCTTGCTCGTCCCTAATTTCAGCCTTCTCATGGCGAGGAGAAAGCAGCAGGAATTAGAAATGAGTTTCTGAGCGAGGGAGATTCACCCCAAAAACAGTGTAAGGAAATAAATACCAACTTCTATGTGTCTAAAGCAAAAATGGAAATGGGTAGATACAATATTTTAATGTTCTATTAATATAGAAATGTAAACACATATAAATGGAGAGAAGCTTTGGATAAAAGGGTGGAGTGCCAGGATGCAGGGAATGGCTTCCCACTGCCAGAGGGCAGGGATGGATGGGATATTGGGAAGGAATTGTTCCCTGGGAGGGTGGGCAGGCCCTGGCACAGGGTGCCCAGAGAAGCTGTGGCTGCCCCTGGATCCCTGGCAGTGTCCAAGGCCAGGCTGAGCTGTTGGAATAAAGGCAAGGAATTAATGGAAAGACGTGGAAACAGCAGGAATTGCCCTTTGCCCTGCCCCAGTGCTGGTTTGCAAAGCAGCATCTGCATTTAAAAACCCTAGCCCCGAACTGTCCTTGCTGCTGTTCCTGGTTTGTCCCAAGTTTTGGAGAGCCCCATCCCTGCTCCCCCTGCCAGGAGCAGCAGGACTTTCCCAAAGCAAACCTCCAATGGCATAGCCCAGAAGCCACGGAAGAGATCTTTTTGGGATGAGGGAAGGATGAAAGGAGCTTTCTGCAGCAAGGCTACGGGGCGGTCACCGAGCCCTGGCCTGCTTTGAGGCAGTGGGGAGCACTTTGAGGAGAGATCCCGAGGAAGACGAGGAGCAGCACCATTATTCCGTATCAGCTCCGGGGGACGATCCTGCAGGGCGCAGGTAACAGGCTCGGAGTTGTTCCCGAGTGATCCCAGCAGTGTGGGAACACTGCGGAGCTCCGGAGCCCCAGGAATATCCATCCCCATCTCCGGCTCCCCGTGCGATGATCCGGGACGTGCTCAGGGAGGAGAGGCCCAGGAGCAGCTCTCCAAGCCCCCCTTCCCAGCCTGTCCTGCAGCACAGGGGGATGGAATCTGGGAAGGGAAGCCAGTCTGGGAATGAATCTGTTTAATTGCACGCAGCAGTTTGAGGACGCTCTGCTCGTTAGCTCCGTGTCTATGATTAGTGCTTATTACCCACACTGAATTCCCTCAGCCTTCTCCCTCTTTTTTCCCTTTTTTTCCACCTGATTTCCTGGTAATTTAGAATATTGCTTTGTTTTATTAAAGCACTGAGGAGAACAGAGAGATGAGAGAGGACGAGCACATCCGAGTTGCCCAAAACCAAACCGGAATTTCTCCTGAAATTCAACTGCCAAAGTCCCAGCCCCACCTTTCCCAAAATGTAGCCCTGTGGGGAGCGAGGAGCGAAGTGTCCAGTGCCTGCAGCCATCTCCTCTCCTTCTCAGGTGTGGGTTTTTTAACAGCATTTTCTGCTACAATTTACACCCCAAAATAGCAGAACTCTCTCTATTTGAAGCTTGGCTTGAGATTTTTACTTCTTTCGCCTTCATAAAGTTCTGTTTAGCTGGGTTGCAGAGTCTTTTTTTGCATAATAGAAGTTATTTTGGGCATTTCTTTTTTTAGCAGTTCCTCTCCAGCCTGTTTGCAAGCAAACGCTTTTCCCCGTGTAAATTCTGCTACGTTTCCTTGGCAGTGAAATATTTTACCTCCGTAAATGCAGATTTTGTTGAATTCAACCCGGCTGCTTCCCAGGCTGTTCCAAGAAAATTTCCAGGGGAGGAAAAGTTCATTCGGGACACTGTAAATTTTTTTTTTTTTTTTTTTTGCTGCAGTTGGTTTAAATTGGGGAGTTTAGGAATTACTCCTTTCACCCAACTCCCAACCAGCAAACTCACTGTCCCCGCTCTGTGTGTGCAGCCATCAGGCCAGAGTTGAGGCATTCCACAGCGATAATCCTCATTTTCTCGTCCCTTTCTGGTGATCCTGAATTGCTGTTGGATCCATTTTGGGTTGCTGATGGAGCAGGGACGTTTTGGGACAGATAGTGGGATTTAGGGAATGACCTGCAGCAGCCTCAAAAGCCCCCTGGGAACCACTGACCGAGCTCTGCCTGCTTTTTGTGGCTGCACTTCAGCCCCGCCAAATTCCAGTTGGGGATTTCCCGTGTGTCAGCACTTCGGTGTTCCTGGAGGAGCGGGAGAGCAGGGATGAAGCGAGGGAGGCTGGGATGTATCCTGGGCAGCAGGAGTTCTGTTTGTTCCCTCTGTGACTGAGGCAATGCCGGTAACTCCAGTGTCCATGCCAGGGTCATTCCCGCAAGGAATGGTTTTCCGTGGTAACCTTTGGCTGCTGGAGGTCTGCACCAAAACCCCCAGAGGTCTGGTGCTGGGGATAACCCCCTTGTCCTGCAGCTGGTGGTTGAGGCAGGGAACTTGTGGCTTCCTGGAAAGGCCAGTCTGAGCGAAATCCCTTCTCCGCTTCGGGGCATTCCTCTGAATCCCTCCTTCTGGGCGGCGGGAAGTGGGAAACGGGACATTTTCTTGGCAGTGTGAAAAAATTCCACACAAATTCACCAAGGCATCGAGGTGCTGAGAGTGAGGAGCGGCTGAGGGAGCTGGGAAAGGGGCTCAGCCTGGAGAAAAGGAGGCTCAGGGGGGCCCTTGTGGCTCTGCACAAGTCCCTGACAGGAGGGGGCAGCCGGGGGGGTCGGGCTCTGCTCCCAGGGAACAGGGACAGGACAAGGGGAAACGGCCTCAGGCTGGGCCAGGGGAGGCTCAGGTTGGGCAGCAGCAGGAATTTCTGCATGGAAAGGGTGCTCAGGCCTCGGCAGGGGCTGCCCAGGGAGGTTTGGAGTCCCCATGCCTGGAGGTGTCCAAGGAATGTGGCACTTGGGGACAGGGATTAGGGCTGGGCTTGGCAGTGCCGGGAGAACAGTTGGACTTGATGATCCTCAAGATCTTCCTTTCCCAAGGACCCTGTAACCAAAGGAAACCCAGGACCTTGAATTAAGAAGGGGGTTTTCCCCCAAAAAGGGTGTAATGATCTGAGATCAAAGGAGAGCAAAGCTTTAGAGACGTTTTAGGGTTAAACACAGGTGAGGGGCAGGGCAGCTCCCTCGCAGAGCATCCCCCATCCCACCACTGCAGGAGGGACAAACCCCTGCCCCATCTGGGAACTGGGGATTATTTCTTGCAGGGAATTTCTGCCGGGCCCTTCCCAGGCTGCTGGGAACAGATGCTTGTCAACATCCCCCCCTCTCTGCTGGCAGCTTGTCAGCAGATGTTCGTTTTCCCCCCACAATGATTCATTTTCATCCAACCTATACAAAAAAACTCCCAAGTAAAGCTCTGCTAGGTCCCATGAATTATTTAAAAATCATTTCAGATGTCAAAACTCCAGTTACAATTCCTTGCAGCTCCCTGGTGACTCTGGAGTCATCGCTCTTGAAAAACAACCCAAATTATATTTAATAATTGAGTAGCATCTACTTTGGTGCTTCTCTAGCAACTCTTGGAGTGACATTTAATGCTCGTTAGAAGGTGCTTGGGGTTGTTTAATTCTCTGTCATGCCAAGAGTTCTGTACAGGAACATGTTGATTTTAATTGCATTTAGATTTGATTACAAAAAAGCAGTAAATCACTCCGAAAGGGTCCGATTGTTCCATTTGGCCTCAAGCTGTTTTGCTTTTCACAGCAGATATTTTATGTGGAAATCTGGTTCTGTGTGGAACGGGAGTTCTGGAGCAGAGCTAACGCGAGGTGAAAATCGAGGCGGATTTGTAGGGTTTGTAAACTGTGACAGAACATTATCAGAGCACATTTCAAAGTTAAACTTCTCTTTTTTTTTTTTCCTTTCGTGACACGAAATAAATCTTACTGAGCCCTCTTTGCTGCCAGAAATGCACCAGATCCCAGATTGTATGGATGGGAAATAATTCCTGCGTTCTCCTGCATGACATTCTTCCCTTCCCCTCCTCCCTCCCTCACCTCTGGGATTCAGTAGTGGAATGTTTTATTTTCACTTAATTTGAGCCTCAAACACTGCTTAATTGGGTGGAAATTAATGACTCAGAGAGGACCTGAATGCCCTTTGCTGTTCTTCCCTGTGGGAATGGTGAGGCTCCGGGATGGATTTCCCAGGGAAGCTGTCCTGGATCCATGGAAGTGTCCAAGGCCAGGCTGGAGCAGCCTGGGATGGTGGAAATGTCCCTGCCCACGGCAGGGGTGGAATGAGATGAGCTTTGAGGTCCTTTCCATCCCCAAATCCAAGGCAAAACGCAGCATTTTCCAAGGTAAAGATGCCCTGAGAGCTCGAGCATCAGGTGTGACCCCGGCATTTTGTATCCCAGTGTTTGGATGGGTTTGGGACGCGGAGGTGCAGCGTGGGAACGCGCATCACTCTGCAGTTCCTTTCGTCTCCAGCAGAAGCTGAATTATTTAGGGTTTCTGACGTGAAACCCTTGCCTTTGGACCTTCCAGCTGAAAACAAGATTGCTTGCAGTGAGTGTAAATCCCGGTACCAAACCAGTGTCGGGGAGGGGGAGCAACTGGGAGTACCACGGGCCGGGAGTTCTGTGGGAATTGAGTTGTGCTTGGACAGGGAGGTGCTTCACTGACTGCGGGCTGGAAATGAAGAACTAGGGCAACAAACCAACTGCTTGCAATCAGTGCTAATCACATCTACCTTTAATCTCTCCAGGACTTAATTGGGTTTGGGAGGTTTTGCAAGGAAGGTTCTGGCTAATCCTGAACCTTCAGAGATCTGTTCTTGCCAGTGCAGCGCTTTAATAAGTCAGGATAGGTTAGAACCGCAAAATCCCAGAGTGGTTGGGGTTGGAGGGGCCTTAAAGCCCATCCCATTCCGTGGGCAGGGACACCTTCTCCTATCCCAGGTGGCTCCAAGCCCTGCCCAGGTTTGGGAATATGGGCACGGAGTTTATCGAGTGCCAGAACAGAGCTGTGACTGACACCCAGCCCTTGGGTTTGCCTCGGGGTGGGAAAACGCTGCTCCAGCAGCTCCTGTGCCCTAAATATTCCGCATTCTTCGCTGTCTGTGGGGCAGGTGGAGTTCCCTTCTGTCCTTCGTGGATTTGATGTGTTTGAGAGCCTCAGAGGGGCTCAGTGCCCGCCCTCTGCACAGGGGTTTGCTTTTCGGGAGCTGTGGACTGGAGAGACACAGGGAGAACAATCCGTGGGCAAGGCACTAATCTGGGATAACTCCGTCAGGGCCTGGGGAGATGGAACTGCTGGCCTGGAAAACAGGCTCAGATTAGGAAATGACAGCTTGGTGGGGTGCCCTAAGGGCAGAGGGAGAGCAAAACAGAGCTGTTTGATGGCAGCACAAGCAGGGTGAGGATGGATCAGTCTGGACTCTTTTGATGTGGGAAGGAAGGAGAACCGGGAGATCCGGGATGGGCATTCCTTGGGTGAGGTGTGGGGAGAAAACATATTTTTGTGGTTAGAGAAGGCTGGGAATTGATGCCCAGAAGGCACTCAAAAATCTCTTTGTGATCTGTACAAGTCCCAGGAAGGGGACAGGGATGGGCAAAACCTTTGGTTGTTTGGAGGCAGGAAAACGTGAGTCCCGAGAGTTTTGTGCGAGGGGGAATTTCGGAGTCGCTCTGGCCGGATTTACAGCCCAGTGTGACCCCTTCTCAGAAGCTGGGAGCAGTGAGAGGCTTGGCATTAAAATCAGATCATCAGGAAAGAGTGAGGGAAGGATTTTGGCATCATCTGTAGCCATTCATTAAAAACCTCTCACACAGAACTGAGATACAGACACGGGAGTAGAGGAAAGGGTGAGGCTGCCCGAAAAAATAGAATATATTTAACAAGGTGTAAAAATTCATTCATCCTTTTGGTCACACCTTCACCTGCAGAACAGGGGAAAGCATAAACAATTAATTACTTTCTATTTCCTGCTTTAAGTGGCTGTTGAGCACAAATCTCACCTTGAAAAGGAGGAGTCCCACGGAGTTGATTTTAAATATTTTTTTGTTATTGTTTTATAATAAACGATATCTGCTGATGGGCTGGGGTGAGGTTTGAGCCTCACCCTTGCCTCTACTTGAAGCCATTCCCTGGGTCCTGTCCCTCCATCCCTTGTCCCCAGTCCCTCTCCCAGCTCTCCTGCCGGCCCCCATGGCAGGGGTTGGACCTGGATGAGGCACCCTTGCCTCTTCAGCCCTGAGGTGTGGGAGGGCTGCCTGAGGGATCCAGCCCGGATCTGTCACGGATATTTCAAGACAGAGGCAGAGCCCTTGCTCTGATTTAAAGGCGTCTGTGCTGCAATTGGATTAGGGGTCCCATTTAAGTTAATAAAATCAGGGAAATGCGGAATTAAGGTGATTATTGGAATTGGTGGGTCTGCCTTACCAGGAAAAGCACAGTTCCTGGAGGAGGAGGAGGTGAGCCCTGGGCTGCGCTGCCACGGGGAGCTGCTCGGAATGCCAGGATTTCGTGGAAATATGTCCATGTTTTCTTCATGTACACATGTAAGTGTGTAACTAGATGGAGATATAAATAAAATATAAATTTCTGCCTCAAAGCCAGCTTGGATGGGGCTCTGAGCAGCCTGGTCTGGTGGAATCCCTGTCCAGGCAGGGGTTGGAACTGGATGGAGAATTCCTGCTGCTGCTCTGTTTTTCCCGGATGTGCCGCATCCGTACGGCCTCTCTTGTTACCCTGGTCTCACTCCTGGGGGTAAAATGCACTTAGCAGGAGCAGAATTGGATTTATAGGTCCCAAATATGACACAGATTACCTGTAATACTTCTCAGATCAAATTTAAACTCAGTTATTTCTTAGCTGGGGGTGAGGTTGTGGTGGGGTTGGAAGTGTCAGGGGATGAAAAATCGGTGCCAGACCCCAGGAAATCTCATCATTAGATCCCCCACTGCAGATAAAACCAGAACAGGGCCTTCCACCCAGAAGGAAAGAGATTTTTTTCTGAATTTAAGTCGTCTCTAATTCCAATCCATTAAAATATTGCCTGATTTTTGTGCCATCTTAAATCTCGTGTGCTCTTGGGTTCTTCTGTCTGAAACCCCATAGAGTTCAAAAATCCATCCCCTGGACGTGCCCAACAAATGGTGCTTAGGGTATTAACCCCTGACATTGCAATAGATTAAAATCCTTCTGTATTAGCTGGGAATTGTGTTTGGTTTTGCTTGTAGGAGCATTTCCAGCAGGAAAAATGGTGCCAAGGTGTTGGATAGGCTGGAGGTCTTGTAAATCCAGGAAGGACTGGGACCATCAGGGTTGAGGCTGAGCATCCTCCACCTCTGCTGACTCAGAAAGCATCAAGGAGTGTTGGAACAACGCAGGCTTTTACCCTTGGGACGGCCACCTTTTCCAAAGTTGTCCTGGGGATTTACCCATTGTGGAATCACAGACTGCTTTGGGTTGGAAAGGACCTTAAAATTCATCCAGGTCCAACCCCTGCCATGGGGGCCGGCAGGAGAGCTGGAGAGGGACTGGGGACAGGGGATGGAGGGACAGGACCCAGGGAATGGCTTCCCACTGCCAGAGGGCAGGGATGGATGGGATATTGGGAAGGAATTGTTCCCTGGGAGGGTGGGCAGGCCCTGGCACAGGGTGCCCAGAGCAGCTGTGGCTGCTCCTGGATCCCTGGCAGTGCCCAAGGCCAGGCTGGACACTGGGGCTTGGAGCAGCCTGGGACAGTGGGAGGTGTCCCTGCCATGGCAGCGGTAGACTAAGATGGGTTTAAAGTCCCTTCCCACCCAAACCAGTCTGGGATCCTGGGATGCCTTGAGCTGTGCCTGTGTTTTGCCTGGAAATCGGAACAACCTGGACAAGTTTCTAGGCAGGGAATGAGCACCTTGAATATTTGTATGCTAATAATGAGGAATAAGCAATCTGTTGGAAGGCTGAGTATGTAATCAGCGTTATGGCTTAATTACACCCCGGAGCTCGCTGGGATAATTTGCATTCCTGGGAAAATGATAGAGAAGGATGCAGCCTCTTGAGGAGAGCCGAGGAAGGGCTGACGTGTGGATTACGGAGATTTTCCAAATCAGACAGTGTGTGATATTTGGGTAAAAATCATGGAATCCCAGAAGGGTTTGGGTTGGAAAGGCCTTGGGGGTCTCAGGTACCCCCAGCCACTGAGGGATTCCTGTGGCACAGCCTCTTGGGATATTTTGGGTTAGGTTCTGTAAGGGATTTGGGATTTCAGGTTACACCTGACAGGGTTTGGGGTTAATCCAAACCCGGACTCCTGGCACCAGTAAGAAATTTAAGACCTTGGATGGATTTTTGATTGATTCCCAGATTAGACCATCAGATGTTACACTGACAAAAAGTAGCGATGTGGCCTCAAGTCCATATCCTTTGTACTTTCCATGAGATTTGCATATTTGGCTGAATTCAAACGAGCTCGGGAAGAAGCAGCTCAGCTGCTGGCAGCTGTGGGTGGGTTTGTACAAATGGAGCTGTTCCTTTTGATGCCTTGATGAGGCTACCTGAGAACAGAGACTAGACAGGAATAAGGGAATAAAAGCAGGTATTTGTTTGCAGGGCCTTCAGAGGTGCACCCTGGGCAGTGCAAAGCCTCCGAGGGGCTCCACCCAAGAGGGATCCTGGGCCACGGGTTCTTCACACTTTTATAAGTTTGGTCCATGTGCATATCAGGGTCAATTCTCCAATTGTAACCTCAGTTAATGATGTAATTACCCCAAGTTTGCCCCTCCTCTAGGCTGTAGTTTACACATTTTGGGGCCTGGTGTCCCTGAGGTGCAAACCCGGAGAGGTTTGTTGTGTCCGACCAGCACGAGAGAGCAGCAGCTCACAGGGCACACGGAACTGCAGAGTTACACACCGGGCAGGGTGGATTTGGGAAAGAGAAAAGTTAAAACCTAAGGCATCACTTTAGGTGATGGAGTCTGTCCTTTCAGACCTTGTCCTGTTTGGAGCACCTTCATCACCCCCAGCACCCCCAGCTGCTTTTTAAAAATCTTTTTTATCTTGAAAATATACATTGGAATATAGTTGTGGCTGCCCCTGGATCCCTGGCAGTGCCCAAGGCCAGGCTGGACGGGGCTTGGAACAACCTGGGACAGTGGGAGGTGTCCCTGCCCATGGCAGGGGGTGGGAAGTGGATGAGCTTTGAGGTCCCTTCCAACCCAAACCATTCCATGACGCTGGTAATGGAGATTGTGGTGATATTTTATAGGCAGAAGGAGACAGAGATTTGGGATCATTTTGGATAATTTTGGATAAGTTTGTAGCCATGCCATAGGACATCTCCAGCAAGTCTTGTTTCCGAGCTGCTCAGAAATGCACAAAACCCGGGAATATTTCACGTTGTTACTCCTCCCTTGCATTCCGGACTTGGAGAGCATCCAAAGAAAATCTGCATCCTGATGCAGGTGTCCCCACTCTGATCTGTGTCTCCTGTTTGTGCTGCCTGGCTCCAGGAACGCAGGGTAGGGAACAAACGTGGGATTAAATATTTCAGGTGGGAATGAGGCTGGTGATTTAATAATAAGGCGGCTCTGTCCTGTGCCCAGCACAGAAATGTTTCCAAATGCAGGGAATTTGTCAGGGAATTTGTCAGGGAATAGACAGCAAATGCAAATCCCAGCTGATTCTTTAGGGATTTGGGTTTGCCTTTCCCAAGCCCATCTTCTGGAGGATGTAGCTCCCTTGGAGCCCCCAGAACACCTGGGCCAGATCCCTCCCTCTGGAGCCAGATGCTCCTAATCCCCCTCCCCTTTCCTGTGCTCCTTCAGCCTGCTGGCACAGTGGGATGGGCGGGAGGCACCACAGCAGGATTTTCTCCTTTCTTTTCCTGATCCCTCAGCCTTTGTGACCGTGCTGAACACCGAGCTGGTGACGGAGGAGCCGTGGTGTGGTGACTCCTGCCCAGCCGCGACACCCTTGTCCCTGCTGGCAAGGCCAGCTCTCCCCTCCTGCATCATTTTCCACCCCTCAGCACCAGATCCCCTGTGATTTGTGGGTTCCATGGTGTCCAGCACCAGCTCCTCTTTGGCTTTTGCCTCCAGCAGGTTTTACGTGGTCACTAAATTTGATCCCCTTCCCCTCACTCCCACCTTCCCCTTCTTTTCCAGAGCACGCTGGATGGCAGGAATCCCCCTGCACATCCCTGCACTCTTGGCTGCTTTGTGTCTTTAACCCTCCGGAGTCTCCCTCGGAGCCTTTATGACGAGACTACGTCAAACCCCCTGAAATGCTCACGGGAGCGACTCCAGCCCTTCCCCAGGCTGAGTTTGGGGAGCCGAGGGCCTGATTTCCTGCTCCTCCACTCAGCAAGAGTAGTAGTGACCCCTTCGATACATTCATACCTTGTTTTCACTGATCTGGGTGACCCCAGACATCAGGGTGAGCAGTGGGCAGTTCCCTTGAAGCCTCTGGGAGTTGTTTTTCCAGCCTTTCCCACCTCTTTTTCAACCTCTGTTGCACAGCGAGGGGCATGTGTTGGAATAATCCTGTGAGCAGCCCCGAGTTCAGGTGTATCAAAGCCAGCACGAGTCCATGCAGACAATCCCTTTTCCCAGGTATTCCCTGGAAGTCCTTCCCGCTCCCTCCCTGGTTCCTTCTCCTCCTGGCTGGAAGCAGGATGGTCAGGGAGCTCCTCAGGGCTGGGCAGTGGGGCTGCTCCTGACCCAACGTTTCTGCCCTCACTTCCTCTTCTTTGCATCCTCGGTTTAAATCCTGGCCTCCCACATCCTGAGCAGGTTCTCCTGGAGAAGGTTTTGCTCCCAACCTCCTGCCTGGTGCTCCTCAGAAACCCCCACGGGTCCCTCACCGTGGCTTTGTCCCCGTTTTTCCCTCATCCAGGTACAGTCAGCATTCTGAACGATTGTCTTCCTCCTTCTCGCACTTCCCTGCAGCTTTTGATTGCTCCGTTTCATGGCATTGTGGGGATATCTGGTTTAGATTTCCCCCAAAATTCCCAGGGTATGCAACGAGATGGTTTTAGTGCCACCACCAACTTTTGCTTTCCCTTTTCTCTGCTCTTTTTCATTTCCTTGGACGTTTGCTCGTTTCCCCTCTTGATTTGTTTTTATCTCTAAGGCTGACCACGGCGTAGAGGCTTGGGGTTTGCAGTTTCATGGGGACTAAACTGGAGTTTAGTCCAGCAGAAAGCAGACCTGGAGCAGATATTTGGGGAATTGGTTCTTGGGATCAAGGCTGCTTTAAGGATGAGACAGGTTTGGGGCAGAAAAGGATCCAGCTGAGGTCACTCAGCAATTGTGACCTGGCAGTTTCCCACGGGTTTTATCCTTTCCAAGGAATTTTGCTGAGAATTTTCAGCTCGAAATAAGACATTGCAACTTTATATATATATATATATATATATATATATATACATATAATCCTAATTTATGGATTTCCCAGCGCTTGTGCCTGCAGTTCCACCCCCCACCTTTGTGTGACTGATTTAAATGCAGCTGCCTTTAAATGCTGGGTTCATTATTGGCTGTTTCTCCTGTCTTTTTAAGGCAGTGGAGTTCCCAAGCCCCTCATTCCTCTGGAATATCTAGTTCTGAATATACTTTCCCACTCCGGTGAGCTGTCCTTGTTCTTTGTTGTGGAACTCTGCGAGACAAAATCTTACTTCTTTACGGGAGAGAAAGTCAGGGGAAAATACAATTCAAGCTCCAAATTAAAAGCAACTTCTCAAAACTCCCAGACCTCGGTAAATGAACTGGAGCTGCCTTCAACTCTGTGCTATTAAAACTCGATTAAAATCAGCCGGTTCTGCTGGAATTCCCGCTGGAATTCCTATGGAGGATCCATGCTTAATAAGCCTCCCAGCTCCTCTCTGAAGAACACAAAAAATCAAAGTTTCAAAGCGATAAAAATCAACGTTAAGGGTGAAATTCTCCCTGGCCAAAATCGCCGAGGCCCAGTAGGCACCCACCTTATCCTAACGAAAGCATGGGAAGGAATAACTACGGAAAAGCAGCTGGTTTTGGGATTGCTGCTGCTGCTTCTCTGGCAGTCTGATTTCATCCTTCACGTCAGAGCTGGCAGATCTGCAGAGAACAAATTACTCCTCACTGAAGGCCTCGTTCAGTCAATTCTGGATTATTTTGGTTTTAGGATCTGATCCACAGGCCAGCGAACGTGTGCAGTTCCAGGGAGCTGCGAGCACATAAATGAAGCTGCTGGAATCTGCTGCCCTGCTCTCTTCACGTGTTTGTGTGTCCGTATATTCCCTTCTGCGCCGCTTTGGAGCCTGTCCAGCACACGCTGCGTCTCACAGAATCGAAACCCTGGGGCATAAGTGCCTTACAATGCCCTGAATCAGGGGAAACGAGTGCTTGAAACGTGGCCCTCGGGAGAGGTTAAATGTGCAGCGAGAGGCAGAGTTTAATGGTAGTGCAGCAACCACACAGGGGAGGATTTCAGCATGCAGGGAGGAGGAAATCCCTGTTTCCATACGGGCTGCAGGCTGATGGATCTGGCTGCTGGAGCGCCTGAAGGAGGTGTGATAAGAACTCCAAGGTTGTTAGGGGAGAAATTAATCCTGGGATCCCTGAGGCTGGAAAAGCCCTCCCAGCCCGTGGAGCCCACCCTGTGCCCGATGCCCACCTTGTCCCCAGCCCAGAGCACTGAGTGCCACCTCCAGGCCTCCCCTGGACACCTCCAGGGATGGGGACTCCAACCCTCCCTGGGCAGCCCCTGCCAAGGCCTGAGCACCCTTTCCATGCAGAAATTCCTGCTGCTGTCCATCCTGAGCCTCCCCTGGCCCAGCCTGAGGCTGTTTCCCCTTGTCCTGTCCCTGTTCCCTGGGAGCAGAGCCCGACCCCCCCGGCTGCCCCCTCCTGTCAGGGACTTGTGCAGAGCCACAAGGGCCCCCCTGAGCCTCCTTTTCTCCAGGCTGAGCCCCTTTCCCAGCTCCCTCAGCTGCTCCTGGGGCTCCAGCCCCTTCCCAGCCCCGTTCCCTGCCCTGGACACGCTCCAGCCCCTCCAGGGCTCTCCTGAAATGTTCCCTGGGATTGCTCCAGCTGCGTGGCTGGATAGGCTGAGCTGCTTGGATTGCTGGAAAGGAGTTGTAAATGCCTTCCCTGGGGCTTAGGGGAGGAGATTCTCCTCAGTGTCCATAGTCTCCCTCCTCCATCTCCCATCCTGAAATCGGGGCAGGCACAGACCCATCACTGCCACGTGCTGAAGTTCAGGGGCAAGGCCAGGCTGGACACTGGGGCTTGGAGCAGCCTGGGACAGGGGAAGGTGTCCCTGCCATGGCAGGGGTGGCACTGGACGGGCTTTGAGGCCCCTTCCAATCCCAACCGTGCAGGGATTCTGGGATCCCATCTCTCCTACTTCTGCCTGTCCCAGGTTTACCTCAGTTTCTCCTGGTTTATCTAAACTTCCATCACATTATCCTAAGGTTTCTCTAAGCCTGGTTTCCCTGTGAGGGCCACCTCTCCTCTGCCTGCTCCTTCCCACCCTCTCCTTCCCAACTGCCGTCAACCAAATCCAGCTTGAATCCATATTTTAAACCTCCGCACTTGTTAGCTCAGTCCCTCATGTCTGTTTTTCCCCAGCAGCTGAGCTCACTGCTGGCTCTCAAAAAACACGAGCTCCTGAACAGCAGCACTGGCACATAATTCCCTCCGAAATCCACAAGCAAATTTTCCAGGGAAGGCGGATTTCAGCGCGTTTTTACCCACTGCCTTTTAACTTGCTGCCTTTGGGATGCAGCAGCAAGTGTTGTGTGGGTTATGGCAACTGGCTGGTGGCTGGGGACCGCAGGCATTCCAAACTAATTAATAGATGCTATCATAGGAAGGAAAAGAGCTCCTCAGTATTCTGCTTTCAGCGGGATTTCTGAGCACTCCAGCCGAGCCACCGACTACCGCAGTCAGTCTGCAGGTACCAGCACTTTCCATCCAAGTCCCAGCCATCTGGAAGGGTGGAACGATGCTTCTGCGTATCAGGAAGGGATTTTTATTTGATATCTGTATTAATCAACAGCCAGAGTAGCTTTATGCCTTCTATAAGTGCACGGGGAATGTTTTCATTCCAGCCGTCGCTCGCAGCATTTGTTGAAACCCCACAAGTTTCCCTGATGGAATACACGGTGCTATTTCTGTTGGTATTAGGGATTTAATGGCTTGGAAAAACAGCTCCTCATGAATCCCATCAAACACTCTGCCAGCCAGGGGGATCCAGCCTCCACCTGCACCGCTGACGGGGCGGTTTGAGGAGCAAGCCCTGGGGGCTCAGGACAAGGGGGCAGCGTTTTTCCTCAAGCTGATGTGCTCCTACCTCTGAGGGAAGGATTGGGATCCCCTCTTCCAGGCAGGCAGGTGGGATCTGCGTGTCTGAGCTGGAAGGGACGCACAGGGATCATCCAGCCCAGCTCCTGGCCCCGCACAGACACCCCAGCAATGCCCCATGTGCATCCCTGGGAGCGGCGTCCCAGCGCTCCTGGAGCTCTGGCAGCCTCGGCGGTGCCTTTGGATGTGTTGTGGAAATAAAGGTGGAAACCTCCCCGTGCTGCCGTGGCACAGGGACTGAGCCCACCCTGGCATTTTGGGGGGAATTCATCTCCCAGAGGAAACAAATCAGGTAAAAAAAGGAATTTCCAAGTGCACCCTGGGGCTGGTCCTGTTTTCCCAGCCCGGGGAGTAGTGCATGGCAGAAACCCACTGCAACAAATGGTGCCCTAATTTCTTGATATCCCCCTTACCCTCTGCAGAGAAATTCCTGATATTTGTGGGGTTTTTTTGCTCTTCCTGCCCATAGACAGCTGGATTTCAGCTGGATTCCAGCTGGATTCCAGCAAGCTTTGTGCCTTTTGCACTGCCAGCGGCTCTGTTTAGTGGTTTAGTGGTGGATCTGGGTTCCTGGTTGGACTTGATGGTCCTTGAGGTCTTCTTTAGCCTTAGTGATTCCTGATCCTGTTAATTTAGGATCCCGTGTGCCTCCCAGTTTGGGTTGGAGCAGCCAACTGGTGTCAGTGGGAGTCCCCTGCTTGTCCCCACTGGCCCTGTGTTGCTTTGCCATGGCACAGAGGATTTGCCCCACACCAGCCAGTCTGGTTTTGGTGGAGAAACACCTCCCAGAGCTCCCACCATGTGTGATCCAAGTGCTGCTGGATCCAGACCCGCTCCTGCCACCCTACAAAGTCTTCCCGTGCTGACTTCTGGAGCGGACACCCCACAAAGGCTCTGCAGTGACGGGATAGTGCCTGTGGCACCCCAGGGTGTCCGAATGGTTCCCTCCTGGGATACTTTATCCCCAGGAGCCGGTGCTGCTGCTGCTCCCTGGGCAGCCTGTGGTGCTCCACAGGTCTCCAGGAGCAAGGACAGTCCCAGAGCTCAGCTCATTCCAGGAGGACGCAGGCGCAGAGTTGGGAAGAAAAGCCAGTGGGCTGAAACACAGCTGGATGTTGACTCTGAGACAATCCTGAGGCTACACAGGAGCAGAATTGAATTGGAATTGTGAATCCTTCAGGCTGGAAAAGTCATCTAAGCTGGCAGTGTCCAAGGCCAGGCTGGCCGGGGCTTGGAGCAGCCTGGGATAGTGGAAGCTGTCTCTGCCCACGGAGGGGTGGGATGGGATGGGATTTAAGATTCCCATTCCATGATGTACATCCCAGTACATCTGATGCCTGGGAATGGTGGTGGGCAGGAGAAGCCCTGGAGGACCCTGTGTCCCCTGGACCTGCCCAGGTTATTCTGAATGATTTAATCTTTGGGCTTTTGTTGTTGTGATGGGCAGCGGGGAGGGAGAAAAGATTCACTGGAGAGGAGGCTGCTGCTGTCTCCTGCCGGGTATCCAGTGCAGCCGGATTGGGAAGCACGTCCTCCTTTTGCCCGAGCTGCACACAACCCGTGCACGCTGCCCGTTTCTGGTCTCCTCGGGTTTCATCCGCAGGGATGGAGCCTTGCCGGTGGGCTGCGCTCCCACAGCACCCCTCTGCTTGGGATGACAGGGCCTGGAGGGGCCTCCCACCTCCCTGGTTGTGTCAGAGGCAGCCAGGGAGGCACAGGATAATCCCGGTGGGAACAGCCAAATGTAAACCAGCACCGGAGGAAGGAGCCAGCAGAAGGATCCCGCCGCAGATATCGCTGGGAAGTCTGGGTGTGGGGAGGAAATAATCCCCTGGAAAGACATTTTAAAGCTGATTGCGGGTGTCAGGTGTCTGTTGTAACAGGGAATGCTTTGGGATATGAGTGTGGATGCTCAGAGCTGGACTCCAGTTCTTCCCAAATCCCATTTTTCTGAAGGAACCTGAGCCTTTGACTGGAATTATGAGTTTATCAGGGAGCCAGTGATTTGCTGGGGAATTACATCCCAAAATATTAACTCTGGATTTGCATTAAATGGAATACAGACTCCTGGATGGGACTGCTTGTTGGAGTAAATGTGCTATTGGAATGGGCACAGGGAGAAGGAGCTGGAGCGAGGGAATTTTGTGGAAGCGGCAGCACCTGTCAGTGACATCCACAGCTTGCACCAAAAATCCACGCTGAGTGCCAGGACCCAGGGAATGGCTTCCCACTGCCAGAGGGCAGGGACGGATGGGACATTGGGAAGGAATTGTTCCCTGGGAGGGTGGGCAGGCCCTGGCACAGGGTGCCCAGAGCAGCTGTGGCTGCCCCTGGATCCCTGGCAGTGTCCCAGGCCAGGCTGGACACTGGGGCTGGGAGCAGCCTGGGACAGTGGGAGGTGTCCCTGCCCATGGCAGGTGATGGAATGGGATGGGATTTAAGAACCTTCCAATCCAACCAGTCTGGGATTCTGTGATGATCTTGATACCCCAGATGTCCTGTGGAGATGGGATGTCCTCGGATTTGGGATTTGTTTGATAGATGAAGTCCCCCAAACCCCAGCCTTTCCCACAGGCACACACAAACCCTGGGCAGTGGATGTGGCAGAGGATTATTGCAGCCCCTGCTCTGCACCTCCTTCACACTATTTAAGCACAGCAGAACCTCTAGGGCAGACCTTTCCTACCCAGGGATGACAGCACAGGGATCTCCCAGCATGGGACAGGTTTCTATCCAGTGTGGAAAACAGGGAATGCTCAGGAGAGAAAAATCTGGGCATGGGTTATTTAATCATTGTGTAGGGAATGCTGCTCTTGGGAAATAAGGAAGGAGTCGAAACACATGGAATTACTGCAGAGTTCATTTAGCAAAGTGCCTCTTTTCAGTCACACCGAGAGAAGCTTTTGTGTCATCGGGGTTTCGAGCTGCTTCATGTCCCTGGCGTGCTGCCAAGCCCCAGGGTAACTGCTCGGGATTGCTCCAAATACTGGGATTCCAGCTCAAAACTGGAAGTTCAGCTTTGTTTGCAGGTGGCAGCAACGGAGTGATTCTGTTTCCTGTCACACTGCAGGGTGAGGGGCAGCCCTTCGCAGGAGATGTGCAGCCGAGTGTGGGGCAGGGTGACAAAACCCTCGCTCCTGCTGCTGTGCTCCCACAGGTTGTGCTGGCTGCAGCTCATCCCAGACTGGTTTGGGCTGGAAGGGACCTTAAATCCCACCCAGTGCCACCCCTGCCATGGGCAGGGACACCTCCCACTGTCCCCGGCTGCTCCCAGCCCCAGTGTCCAGCCTGGCCTTGGGCACTGCCAGGGATCCAGGGGCAGCCACAGCTTCCCTGTGCCCGGGCCTGCCCAACCTCCCAGGGAGCAATTTCTGCTTCATATCTCATCTAAATCTGGTTTATCTGAGCAGTTCTTAGCAACTTGGGTGAATTTTGATTTAAATGGAGAAAAGATCTGATTTATACAGCAACATTTCAGGCTTGGAGAGAAAATAGAAGGTCGAGGAGAAAGGTGGCACTAAGAATTTGAATAGCTGTGTTTAAAACATGCCACGGCTTTGCTGTGAGATTATTTTCCTTGCATCCTCTGAAGGCTTGGTGGCTTTTCCCTCTGTCCCTTTTCCTCAGTGTCTTTTTCCTGGTGAAACCAAATCCCAGCTGGAGAAGGGGAGCCCCAGCCCTGCAGCCTCTTGGACAAGGGACAAGGAATTGTCCCTGGCATGTACAAGTATCTCAGTGCTGTGATTATTTCCATTCTCTTCCTGTCATTTCCGCGGAGGGGACTGTGGGGCTCAGCTTCACCCGTCGTACAGCTCCAGAATAATTCATTCCACTGCTTTATTTTGTATTATTCAGTCCAAAACTCATTTCTCTGCGTGTCCTTTTGATCGGCAGAATCGTTCTGCTCATAACATCCTGTAAAAAGAGATCCTTCACGTTGTGTTACACCCAGACAGCTGCAGTTTGGCTTTCCCTTTCAATTCCAGCATTTTTGGGGCCATCACTTCAGAGTACATTTTAATTTTGTCCCCTCCAAAGCCCAGGGAGCAGCTCAGAGCTTCAGCAGTGGAATAAATTCAAGCCATGCAGCTGAACTAGAAAAGAAGTTAAAACACGTGGCAACCCCCCTCTGTAAAAGCTCCAGAGCAGCTCTAAAAGCAGAGGTGACATCTTCCCTTGGGAAAGCTCCCTCTGGAGCTGAGTGTCCGGGGTGCTGCTCCCCAGGGCCAGCCCAGGGCTGGCTGCACGGGCTGGAAGGGTCCCTGCAGAGGGAGTGGGGCGCTGGGGATCCCCTCAGCTCCTGCAGCAGGGAGCTCGGAGCTGCGGGGAGGCAGCTCGGGGTTGGGGTTAGCACAGGTGTGTTTGGGCCTGGTTATGTAGGGAAAACAAACTGCGCTTTTCTCCTGCTGCTGCTGCTTCTCCTGCTTCTTCTCCTCCTGCTGCTTCTGCCTCTTCTTCTGCTTCTTCTTCTCCTTCTGCTGCTTCCCCTGCTTCTTCTTCTCCTGCTGCTGCTGCTTCTCCTGCTTCTTCTCCTCCTGCTGCTGCTCCTTCTGCTGCTTCTTCTTCTCCTTCTCCTTCTTCTCCTGCTGCTGCTTCCCCTGCTTCTTCTTCTCCTGCTTCTTCTGCTGCTGCTGCTGCTTCTCCTGCTTCTTCTTCTCCTGCTGCTGCTGCTTCTCCTGCTTCTTCTTCTTCTGCTGCTGCTGCTTCTCCTGCTTCTTCTTCTTCTCCTGCTGCTGCTTCTTTGGCTTCTTCTTCTGCTGCTGCTGCTGCTTCTGCTTCTTCTTCTGCTTCTTCTCCTTCTTCTCCTGCTGCTCCTTCTCCTGCTTCTTCTTCTTCTTCTGCTGCTGCTGCTTCTCCTGCTTCTTCTTCTTCTGCTGCTGCTGCTTCTCCTGCTTCTTCTTCTTCTCCTGCTGCTGCTTCTTTGGCTTCTTCTTCTGCTGCTGCTGCTGCTTCTGCTTCTTCTTCTGCTTCTTCTCCTTCTTCTCCTGCTGCTCCTTCTCCTGCTTCTTCTTCTTCTTCTGCTGCTGCTGCTTCTCCTGCTTCTTCTTCTTCTGCTGCTGCTGCTTCTCCTGCTTCTTCTTCTTCTCCTGCTGCTGCTTCTTTGGCTTCTTCTTCTGCTGCTGCTGCTGCTTCTGCTTCTTCTTCTGCTTCTTCTCCTTCTTCTCCTGCTGCTCCTTCTCCTGCTTCTTCTTCTTCTTCTGCTGCTGCTGCTTCTCCTGCTTCTTCTTCTTCTGCTGCTTCTTCTCCTGCTGCTGCTTGTCCTGCTTCTTCTTCTTCTTCTTCTTCTCCTGGTGCTGCTCCTTCTCCTGGTTCTTCTTCTTCTGCTGCTGCTGCTTCTCCTGCTTCTTCTGCCTCTTCTGCTGCTGCTGCTTCTCCTGCTTCTTCTGCTTCTTCTTCTCCTTCTCCTCCTCCTGCTGCTTCTGCTTCTTCTTCTGCTTCTTCTGGTGCTGCTTCTGCTTCTTCTTCTGCTGCTTCTGCTTTTTCTGCTTCTTCTGCTGCTGCTGCTGTTTCTGCTTCTTCTTCTTCTTTTGCTTCTTCTTCTTTTGCTTCTTCTTCTTCTTCTGCTTCTTCTACTCTTTCTTCTTCTCCTTCTGCTTCCTCTCCTTCTGCTGCTGCTTCCTCTTCTTCTCCTGCGTCTTCTGTTCTTCTTTTTCTTCTGCTGTTTTTTCTGCTGCTGCTGCTTTTGCTTATCCTACTTCTGCTTTTTCTGCTCTTTTCTTCTTCTGTTTCTGCCTCTTCTGTTTCTGCTCCTTCTGCTTCTTCTTCTCCTTCTGCTTCTTCTTTTTCTCCTTCTCTTTCTGCTTCCTCTATCGCTTCTTGTTCTGCTTCTGCAGCTTTTTCTGCTGCTTCTGTTTTTTCTGCTCCTGCTTCTTCTGCCACTTCTCCTGCTGCTGCTTCTCCTTCTGCTGCTTCTTCTTCTTCCACTTCTTCTGCTACTTCTGCTTCTTCTTCTGCATCTTCTGTTCTGCTTTTTCTTCTGCTTCTGCTGCTTCTGTTGCTTCTTCCGATGCTGATTCTGCTTCTCCTACTTCTGCTCTTTCTGCTCCTTCTCCCTCTCCTTCTCGCTCTCCTCCTCTATTCCAAGTGCCATTTAAATTAAACTTTTCAATAACTGAACCCCATCATGCCGGAGAGGTGTCCCAGGTCAATTATTTGCACCCAGTGCAGATACTCATTTATGGCACTTTCCTCGTTCTCATGGTTGTTACTCATGAATTAGAGCATCCCGTGGTGCAGAATTATAAATGAGAGTGTCTGGCTGGGAAAATGGATTTCCACCTGGCTTCCTGCTGCTCTCCCTGCTCCACTGAGCTTTATGGGAAGTTGGCCACTGGAGCCACTTCTGTAGCTAAATAGTCCAGGAGCACCTGGAGATGAAGGGGGGCAAAAAAGCTGGTTTGTGATCTCTTTTAAATGTGAATTTATTCTTTTCCTCATTCCCCTTTCCTGGTACTGCTGCCACGATCCTGGCGTGCCAGTGAGCTGATTTGTCCCAGGCTGCATCTCCACCTGCCAGGAGAGGTTTGGGTTGTTTTCCCCTTTTCTTTCCCCAAATAATTGGTGACATTTTCCCTCACCCCGTCCTGCATTCAGCGAACTAAATGAGTTCTTTAGTTTGAGACTTCTGACCTGCCCGAGAGCCTTTTTGGCTTTCCATTAATCCCCCCTCACACTCATCGCTCTCCGTCACACTCCAAGTAGGATTTGGGAGTCTTTCCTGTGGCTCCCAGCTTGTTCTTCCTGAATTACTTCAGCTTCCAGCGTTCAGGACTGAAGCAAAGAAGATTTCTGAAGTAGCCTGGGAGCTCGTGCTCGTACAAGGGTTAATTAAAAACCTGGAAAAACCTCGGTGTTGTAGGAATGTGAGAAGAGCAGAGCTCCGTTCGCACAGCCGGGAGGAATAAGAGGTGACATGGAAAGGTTATGGAAAATAACCCTCTGGAAAGAGCACATCAGGATGGGTAATTAGCAGGGCTTGTAGTACAAGTGGTTTGAAATTCCAAGGAAAATACCTGATGTAATTGAACACTTCCTTCATTAATCCCTGCCACCACTTCTCATTAAGGCTGAGGAGTTCCAAGGCTGCTGGAAGAGGACGGGGAGATTTGGGGGAGACAGAAAAGGCTGGGAACGATGTGAGAGAAAAACAAATGCCAGTGAAACATCAGGGGCCTTCAGCTGATCAGATCACCCCGGGTGAGGTTATTCCTGAATAATTCATCAGGAGTTTTCTGTGAAACGTTGGGACAGGAGGTTGGATTACTCCAGGAAAAATCCAAGGATCCTACATAGAACCTGCTCCAGCTGATTGTGCTTAGCACTGGCTGATAGATGCTGTCAGATCTGTTTAACACTGTTCAATTTAATAGTTTCAGGTGCTTTTTTAATACTCAATTTATATTTCTGTTTAATACTCCAGGTGGTTTCGTTCAAGAGCAGAGTTTGGTAATAACAATTTCCCTCCGCTCCTTTCCTTGCTCGTATCCGATCTTATCCAGGCACGTGTCATTCCTAAGCAAACCTTACACACTTGCGTGGGATCTCGGGGTTTCTGGAGTTGATTGGAGTGAAAGCAGAGCTCCCTGGAGGTTCCACGTCCTTCCTGCTTCCTTCCTCCTCACAAAACCTGGATTTATTATTTGTCACCTCTGAGACCAGGGATTGAACAGCAGCCCGAACATCCCAGGGATCCAGGGGCCTTGAGCACTGCCAGGGATCCAGGGGCAGCCACAGCTGCTCTGGGCACCCTGTGCCAGGGCCTGCCCACCCTCCCAGGGAACGATTCCTTCCCAGAATCCCATCTATCCCCACCCTCTGGCAGTGGGAGGTTTTCTCTGGCTCTGCATTTATCCTCGGGGCAAATTAAAATTACTCCTTCCTTACTGATAAAACCTTCCCTGGGGAATAATGGGAAAGTAAGGGCCTACTGGGAAATGGGACACCAGGATGGATCATCCTTGTCCCAGTGCTGTTGTTGGAAACTTGGGACGGAAACATCTGGGAATAAAGGAATTTATTCCTGCTGCACCCACTGGATGCATCCTCGCCAGCACTCCACGCCGTGTCCTGGAGTCTGCTGGAGCTTCCCTTGTGATTCCCGGTGTGTTTGGCAGGATAAAACAATTCCATGTGCTCCCCCTGCTTAGTTAAATGTGCTTTTCATCATCATCATTTCATACCTGAAACAGCAGGGACCAGAAACAGCTGGAAGTGGCTGTTTTCCCCCGCGGGAATTTCCACGATATTCCCTGCAAAACCCAACCCGGGTGGGAGGATGGTTGAATAGGAGTGGGAATTTGGTGGATTGTCCACCCAAAAAAAGCCCTGAGGACACAAAGCTGCGGCTGTTTCTTTGCCTGAGGGCAGAGAAACAAACAATTACCGGGATAAAATAGCCCAAAAAGCCAACGGGAGCTGACACATTCCGGCTTGGGGTGCAAGGGAATCATAATTTTTGGGTCTGAGAGCGCTGCCAGCAGCACTTGCGCTGAGGATGGTTCACCTGGTGGTCCTTGAAAAAGCTTGGGAAGCTTCGGGGAGCACATAAAACCCTGGGAAGGCGCTCAGAGAGCGCGGGGCCGTGTGGATGCCGTGCTGCATTTCGGGAATAACGCCCCCGCTGGCTGCTTGGATTCCAAGGAGTTCTGAGTGTTCAGGACTTCCCCACCTACCTAACGTGACACGGATCGTGTTGAATAACGTAAACAGCGTTTATGTTGCTCTTCTGTGAATATTTAATCAAAGACTTTGCGTTTCCCCCCTCATTTCACCGCCTTTGCACACGAGGAAGGGAAAAAGGAGCTGATGACCTTCAGCCGCTGGGTCCACAAGAAGAAAAGCAGCAAACCAGCCCAAATTTGCTCCTTCTGCGGGCTTGGAAGTATTGAAAATCAAGGGAATTAAGGCCTGGAGAGGTTCAATCATGAGTAATCCCTGTTACTTAGAGATTTAGGGCTGTTCAGCCTGGAGCAGAGAAGGCTCTGGACATGGATAAACCATGGACATATCCCTGGCTTTGGGCTGCACTCTGCACCCCTCTGTTCACCCCTTTAAACTGGGATCTGTTTTTGTGGGTTCCTGGGTAAATGAATAGGAAGAAAAGTTTGGGAAAAGTTCTTTTTGGAAAAGAAGTTTGAAATTGTTTATTGAACTTTTAAATTTGCTTTAATCAGGGATGTTGATGGAGAGAGAGGTTTGACTCATTGACTGAAATAATTGATTTAGATAATTTCAGGCAGCTTGAATCAGAAATTAGGGCTCAGCCACGGCAAGCATTTCAAATTTAAACTTTAATGGTAACATCTCCACCCCCATCCAGTTCTGACCCAGGAAATCCTGATTCTTCTGCCTCAGCTCTTCCCTGTTTCTCCAGCAGCTTTTCCTTTGTCTTCAGCCCTCAAACCACAGCAGAAATCTGTCATAAATCATCATAAATCATAATTCCCATCAACCTGTTGTTTCAACGTGCAATTCAAATGTTCTGCAGTGCCCAAAACCCTCACCTGGAGAGCTCCTACAACTGCAGCCGTACAGAAATCCCGGTCTGGGGCATCCCAGTCCAAACTCCCAAAATCCCGGTGGCTTTTGGGCGAGCAGCGATTTTGTTCTGTGCTGTCCCAAAGATCAAACAGAGCCCCGGCTGTGGCATTTTGCTGGGGAAAAGTGGAAAAGAGGCAGTAAACTTGAATTGTGGCATCCCTGCTCCGATTGCAGGGTGATGTTTTAGATTACTGAGTGGGGAAACTCCTGCTGCACGCATATCTGCTGCCATAATTTTGCCTCTCACGTTCCTTTCTGGCTGTGCCTCCTGCAGTCAGGGAAGGGGATATTTTATATTTTATATTTCATATTTTATATTTTATATTTTACCTCCAGCATCCAGCACAGGCTCTGTGGAGAGGGATGGGCCAGGAAATCTCTGTGTCTGTTCTAACTCTTAAATCCCAGTGGATGTTGGATTTGTGGGACGCATTCCCATGGGTGCTTGTCATCTTGATGCTTTCACAAGCTAATAGCAAACAAAGGGGGAAACTCCAAATGAAACCCTCCTGGACTCTCCCGAGTCCCTAAACCAACTATAAGAGATCTCTTAACACCCAACCCAGGTGCTAAAAACAAAATACCACCTCTCATTCACTTTACTCACATGCCTCTGTGCTGAATCTGGAGAGTTTTTGGGCTCTTGGGGCTCCTCTGCCTCCTGGACTGTAGTAACTACCTGCCCTGGGTGCTGGCAGCAGGGTGGGGGGGAAGCTGTTCTGGATCTTCTGGGTCCCAGAGGATTTTTGGAAGCCTCCGTGTCCCATCTGGGGTGCCAAAGAACTGATGCCTTGAGTGGCTCCCTAGGAACAGAGACCAGACAGGAGTGAGGGAATAAAGGCAGGGATTTGTTTGAGAGGCCTTCAAAGGTGCACCCTGGGGAGCCAGAGGCCACATCCAAAATAGACCCCAGGAGGGACGACGAGTCACGAGTTCTTCACACTTTTATAGGTTTGGGTCATTTGCATATCAGCATAAATTCGCCAATTAAAACTTCAGCTAATGATGTAATTTCTTCAATTCCCCCACCTCTCCAGAGGCCCCAGTTTACACCTTTGGGGCCTGGGACAGGCTGGGTGTCCTTGAACAGCGAGCTCGGAGAGGCTCTGTTGTGTCTGCCTGGCACGAGAGAACAGCAGCGAGCAGGCTGCAGGAAACTTCAGAGTTACACGCTGGGCAGTGCAGGATTGGAAACATGTAAAAGTTAAAACCTAAGGCATCGATCTCAGGGCACTCCTAAATATGTAACTTTGACATCTTTAACGGCATCAAATCCCACAGAATTCCTCCTCTGGCAAGGGGTTTCAGCACCGCAGGAGATGATGCTCATGCTGATTAGAAGGGTCCCACTGACATTTAAATCTCTCCCCTGATTAGCCTTTGGTAAAGCGTCTGTTTAGCATTAAGGCAGGGTGAATGGGGATACAAGGTGTGATTAGTGGCTTAATTAATCCAGAAGTGCATTGTCTGCTCTTCACTCAGTTCCTGAGCTGCAGGGACCTTGGCGGGGGGTGGGGGGAGAGTTTGGTGTGTGTAATTAGGGGGTGTACGGATGATTTATTAAATATAGAGGATATAATAGTGTGCTATGGCTGTAAAATGAGGGAGTTCCACCTCTGCACAACTCCCTGGCAGGAGGGGGCAGCCGGGGGGGTCGGGCTCTGCTCCCAGGGAACAGGGACAGGACAAGGGGAAACGGCCTCAGGCTGGGCCAGGGGAGGCTCAGGTTGGACAGCAGCAGGAATTTCTGCATGGAAAGGGTGCTCAGGCCTCTGGAACTGCCCAGGGAGGTTTGGAGTCCCCATCCCTGGAGGTGTAGCTTTGATTACAAAACTGAAAATGCTTCTCCAAGAGAGAAGTTTCTGTGTTGAAAACAAGGAGAGGCTTTAAAGGCTCTTCTGCCGTGCAGTTCAAGAGGAAATCTTTGAATTTGCACTTGGAAGGTTTTCCATCCTGCAAATGCAGCTAGGGATAAAAACTCATTAAGGAGGAGGTTTGGGAGCTGAAGGACCAGCAAATCAAAGCACATTCATTTCGTGGATCTTATCAGCGAGAATATTTGTAAATATTTTGCTGAGAGTCTCTTTGCTCCGTGCTGTTTCCTGCAGTCAAATGGGGCATGGGGATGGAATTTTTTGCATTTACTCTCTGAAAAAAAGAGCAATTAATACAAGTGTGGAGGTCTTGGGAATAGTTTTAATCAAACTGTTTCTCTAAGGAGAAGCCCTGCTATAAACCGTAGATACTGAAGCATTTATGGTTAATGCAAACATCTAAGCCACAGCCGAGATGAAAACTGGACCTTTCGGGGTTCTGTCCTCTCCCTTATGCACTGGTTTTCCCTGTTTTTACAATGGAATTTTGCCTCTGAAGAACGGGATGTGATGTTCGGTGTGTCACTCGGGAGTCCTGGAATTCAGTGGGGACCTGGAAACTGAAGTTGGCAAAGAGTGACTCAGAACCTCCCCGGCTGGGAGGTGTTCCATTGTCGGGGGCAGCAGGGCGCGGGGCTGCCCGTTTCCTTGAGGTGGAGGAGGAATTGTGGTCTGGTTTGGGAGCGGGGTGACACCTCGACAGCTTTTGCTGGATAATGCACTAAAAACGCCCTGAAATCATGCAGGTTACGATGAACCGACCCCGAATCCTCGCTCACCTCCAGCCTGCCTGGATTCCTCCTGCTCTCACAGCTGCTTTCAGGCCGTCTTTCCAAAATCCCCCCCACCCAGCTCCCAAACCAGGATTTCCCCGATCCTTCCCTGTGCATGCTCAGTCCATTGTTTGCAGCGTTCCCCATTCCCCGTTTCCCATCAATGACATCGTTTTCCTCTGCAGTTCACCACAGGAATTTGGACATTTTTTTGCTAATCTCATTTTCCCCTTGTCTTGTTTTTTTTCCAGCTCTCGTAAATGTGAAACTTTGGGCTATTGATCGGCAATGTTTTCAAACAATAATGATGAGGACTGGCCTCATCAAGCATACTGAGTATATGGAATTTTTAAAAAGGTATGGCACTTGTTTATTTATCCAAAAATCCCATGGAACTGCCGTCCTCTCTCTTGCCTTTTTTTTTTTCTTTTTTTTTTTTGTGAGTGCAGTATTTGATTTGTTTCCTTCTCACCTCTTTTGGTTTTAATTATTATTATTATTATTACTATTATTATTCTGATGATTTTTGTTTGCTGTTTGCCCGTCCTCCTGAGAGGAGGGGGAGCTTTGCTGTGGGGGAGTTTCATTCCTGTTGTGAGTTATTCATCGGCAAAGAGTCCCAGAGCCAGGGGGTGAGAGACAAGCTTTCCTGTGAGTCACTCAGAGTGTGGCAGAAAAGACACGTTTTTACAAAACAACACCCTTTCAAGGGAAAAATCTGGGGTTTAAACCTGTTCAGATCCATTCAGAGTGTGTTCTTGTGCTTCTGAAGTAAAATGGGAGTTTCTAGAGAAAGAAAAGGTTCAGGTTGCTGTAAAATGAAAGCTGGATGAGTAACATAAACATAAAGACAGAAAAACAAATTTTTCACTCATTCAGTTTGATTTTCCCAAAGGTTCCTTCAGTTCCTTCAGAGATTTAAGCTTTGGAGAGATTCAATAATGAATAATCCCTATTATTGAGAGAGCTGGGGGTGCTCACCTGGAGAAGGGAAGGCTCCAGGGAGAGCTCAGAGCCCCTTGCAGGGCCTAAAGGGGCTCCAGGAGAGCTGGAGAGGGACTGGGGACAAGGGATGGAGGGACAGGACCCAGGGAATGGCTTCCCAGTGCCAGAGGGCAGGGATGGATGGGATATTGGGAAGGAATTGTTCCCTGGGAGGGTGGGCAGGCCCTGGCACAGGGTGCCCAGAGCAGCTGTGGCTGCCCCTGGATCCCTGGCAATGCCCAAGGCCAGGCTGGACACTGGGGCTTGGAGCAGCCTGGGACAGTGGGAGGTGTCCCTGCCATGGCAGGGGTGGCACTGGATGGGGTTTGAGGTCCCATCCAACCCAAACCATTCCATGATTCCATGAAATCTGGTGCCACAGCAGTGAGGAACCGGGTGTGTTTCACGTCACCGAAACAGTCCCAAGGGGAAGGAAATGTCCTTGAATTGCAGGGCCAGGGAGGGCCCAGGTCCCTGGGATGCTCTCAGCCACCCCGGTGCTGCTCAGACATCACTAAGACGTTCCTACACCAGTCCCAGTTAGTACTGGAGAAAAAAGGGACTCAGAGAAAAGGAAACAACAACAACAACAACGATAATATTAATAATAATAAATGTTAATAATGCCATTTTAAATAAAATACCAGTTTATACAAATAGATGTATATTATGTACCATATATAATGTAAATATATATATACGTAAATGGCATAGATGTGGTTCACAGGAGCTTTGAGGTTGGCAAAGCCCTCTAAGCTCATCGAGCCCAACCATTCCTCAGCACTGCCAAGGCCACCACTGACCATGTCCCCAAGTGCCACATCCACACGGCTTTAAATCCTGCCCCTGGACAGCCCCTTCCAACACCTGACCAGCCTTTCCAGGAAGAATTGCTCCCAACATCCCGTCCGAAGCTCCCCTGGCACAGCCCGAGGCTGTTCCTCTCGCCCTCGTTCCCTGGGAGCAGGGGCTGAGCACGGCCTGATCTCCAGGGAAGGGGAAGCAGGAGGTGATCCCGTGGGACTGATCTCCTGGGATGAGCGTGGCTGTAGCGCAGCTCAGCCAGAGCCAGGGCCGGGGAGTTAATCCGAGCTGGGATTTGGTCTGGGAGCGGAGTTCTGCCCAACTCACCCCACCTCACCAGTCCTTGGCTGGCCAGAGATCCCAGCTCCCGGCCTCTCCCTGGGGGCTGGAATTCCGCCGGGCTCGCTTCGGTCGGGAATGGCAACGCTCCTGGTAAAATAACAGAACTCAGCTGCTCGGCCGGGCTTCCCAGCCTCTGCTGAGGCGAGGCTTTCCCTGGAGAGGGCCGCGAGCTCCATGGAGGTGTCCCACGGCTGGAAGAGCGTGGCCAGCAAAGCCGAGCCTTTTCCAGGTGTCTCCATTGATGGCTGTCAACAAAGGAGAGCAAACAGGACCTGCTGCTTTGTTTTAGGGGTTTAACCCCCGTCAATTCCAGCATTAACAAGCCTTTCAGCAAACCCAGGGATGAGTGTGGGGTTGGCTCTGGGGTGGGAGCTCTGGAGCAGGCCCCATGCTCACATTAAGCTTTTAAGCTCTGAGCTTTTAATAGAGATTTTCCAGAAAGACCGTCGAGATTAATTTGGATTCAGGTCCTGCAGAGCCTGCCCAGCTTTAATTTTAAAGCAAACAATGTGAGGAGGAAACCAAGGAGTGTTTCCTCACAGTGGCTGAGCTGCTTGAACACAACCTGGGGCTCACTGGAATGGCCTAAGGCAAGCAAATAAATATTTATTTTTTAAAATCTTACAGTTTTGAATATAGGAAAAGGATTTCTTCCACTTGGAGCACCTGTAGGAAGGCCCTTAAAAAATGTTACTTCCCACTGGGTCTTCCACTTGGGCTCTGGGCATCTTCAGCTGCCTCAAACTCAGTTGAAATCCCATATGGAACATTAAATGCTCATTTTTAGATCCCATTTGCTACATTAAATGCTCATTTTCAAATCCCATTTGCTACATTAAAAGCTCATTTTTAAAGATGCTTTCCTTCGAAATGTTGCTAAGGCAAAACAGGATAAATCCTGAAGAGAGGGAGCTTGTCAGTTGTTGACTTTGTTCTTTGCTTTTTGGGGGTTTTGGGGCTTTTTTTTCCTTTCCTGTATTAATGCATGAATGCAAATGCTCTTGTTAAGAGATAAATGGAATCAAAAGAAAGGCTGAGATGGTGGCTGCCCACGGAAAAGTCAGCGGGGTTGGACAGGACTTTTTCCTGCTGATATTGGTCTAAAGAGTCCCTCTCTAATTGTGTCATTATCCCAATAATGTAATTATCACCGTCTGCAACAACAGATTTCCATGTGTGAGCAAAGCACAGCAGAAATTAACCTTTTGGGGCTGAAACGAGGCTGTTCGTTTGTTTGTGTTTATTTATTCTCGCTTGTCCTGCTGAAAATCCAGCTGGATTTCCAGGGCTCCCTGGGAATATCACCCCGGCAGCGCTGTGGGTTCACTGGGGTTTTCCCCAGCAGGAACATCCCGCTGGCACAGGGCAGCTGCTGCTCCTTAGGGCCACCCTTGGCTGCCCAATCCTTTCTTCTGAAGGCCAGGAGAAAACCATAAACCCAGGAAAAATCCATGTCCTGCCTAAGAAATCGAGGAGTGCCTTCCCAATGTGTCCTGGGCCGGAACGCTGTATCCGCCTTGCTCCGAGGAGGAGCAGACTAAGAAAAGTTGGGATAACTCCTTTGGCTGCTGTACAAGAACTCTTCTGGAGCAAGCAGCAGGTGAATTTCCTTTTTCCTCGTTTTTTTCCGAGGAACCGGTCCGTGTCTCCCTTCCCAAAGGCAGCGGGTGATCCCTGACGGGGCCCGAAGCCGCCCTCATTCCCCGGCTGCAGGGAGGGGCTGGGAAAGCCGGCTGGGTTTTGATCCCTGTGTGCGTGCTTTGCGGTGTAGCTTTAGTAACTCCTGGTGCCAGGGGGGTTTCATGGGTTTTATCTACAGTTTTGAGCCCAAATTGTGCTTTTTGTGTGTAATTGACTGTATTTGTCCTGACATGAGTGCAGTGAGGTCACAGCTGTGCGAAAATCCAGCGTACCTCTCACTGCAGTCTTCATCGTTCCAGCCTCACCATGATTTCTTTCTCAAGCCAGTCCTAAAAACCACTCCATTTCGTTAAAACCAGAATGTTTCAGTTAAGGAAAACAACTGTTTATTAAACAATTTTTTTCCAGGGAATAAAAGGTGGGGAGAAGCTTTGTGCTGTGGCAAGAATTTCTTGCTAAATCATAAGAGTTTTAAGACCTGAGCGCCTTGCAAGAGTAAATATTGCTGTTTTTTCCTCCCCATAAAAAGCTTCCTAAATGAAAAAAAGCTGCTTTTAATGAAAAGAGGCTGCAGGTTCTGGTCCGTGGTGTAAACTCCAGTTCCTCCAAGGCCCTGGAAGCAGCCAGGAGAGCCAGTGAGGGATGTTTGGAGTCACCTTGGGGGCAGGATCGAGCTTTAGGGATGGATTTTGGGGGAAGTTCCCACTTACACGCACAGCCTTGAATCCTAGGAATGAAAAAATTCCTTGGGCAGGCATGGAAAGGGTTCCAAGGGGGCTTGATGTGAGGAGCTGCAGAGGGTGGGGATCCCCACGGTGCCCACGGGAGCTCTCTGGACGTCCCTGCATCTCCTGGGCTCATCCGTAAAGCGTGGACCCAGCCTGTCATCCAGGTTTTTGTGGGATTTCAGTCCCCTTGTATGGAAAAAAAGCCCTGGAAACGGCCCCACCTCCTGTCTGCCTGGTGTGTTTGGTTTTTGACGTGATTTGCAGTTCGGGCCGTGCTGGGGACGCTTGAGGGCACGGCCAGGGAAGCGGCTGAGCGGGAGCAGCCGGATTTGCTGCTCCACGGTGCACGGGCAGGCGCCGGAGCAGAACTGAAAGGATGCTCCACGGGGTCCAGCTGTCCATTCCTTCTGCCCTTGAACGGGAAAAATTGTCCTCCTTGTCCTGTGGAGAAGGCCGGGCTCAGCTTTTCCTTGACGTGCTTTTTGTGACGGATTGTGTCAGCAGCCAGGGTTTGGTCTCTGTAACCCCTTGGGAAGGCTGGGAATGCACGGGAATGGGCCGGGGCAGGTCCTGCTCAGTGAGAGAGGTTTCATCCTGACCACACACATTTTAAACGAAGGAAAATCCTTATTGGAAGCAATGCACCCCAGGGAAAAGGGAGGAGGCGGGAGAAGAAGGCAGAAGGGTCGGGTACCTGTCGATTCAGAGCATGGTGGAAGGGGAGGATTAATTCCTTCAGCTCGGGTGTCAGCTGGGTTTGAAATGCTGGTTAATACACATTGGAGTAAGTCAGGATCTCATTTTAATGTTGCTGTTTCATGGAATTAAAGAATGGGTTGGGTTGGAAGGGACCTTGAAGATTAACTCATCCCACCCCTGCCATGGGCAGGGACACCTCCCACTGTCCCAGGCTGCTCCAAGCCCCATCCTTGGGCACTGCCAGGGATCCAGGGGCAGCCACAGCTGCTCTGGGCACCCTGTGCCAGGGCCTGCCCACCCTCCCAGGGAACAATTCCTTCCTCACACCCAATCCAAGCCCCTCTCTTTGCACAGAGCTGTTCCTTGGCACACAGAAGGACGCTCACAGTGTGACTCCATGGGATGTGCTGTATTGTCACATCCTGCGGGATCTGCAGTTTGGCACCGAATTGTTCACCCCAGGCAGGTCACAGGCAGTGCCTTCGCTCCCACCCTGCATCCCTGGGGTCTCAGGTCAGGGGGGTTCAACTCCCTGGCAGGAGGGGGCAGCCGGGGGGGTCGGGCTCTGCTCCCAGGGAACAGGGACAGGACAAGGGGAAACGGCCTCAGGCTGGGCCAGGGGAGGCTCAGGTCGGACAGCAGCAGGAATTTCTGCATGGAAAGGGTGCTCAGGCCTTGGCAGGGGCTGCCCAGGGAGGTTTGGAGTCCCCATGCCTGCAGGTGTCCAAGGAAGGGCTGGAGGTGGCACTCAGTGCTCTGGGCTGGGGACAGGGTGGGCATCGGGCACAGGGTGGGCTCCACGGGCTGGGAGGGCTTTTCCGGCCTCAGGGATCCTGGGGTTCTGTGGGGCAATTCTGGGCTGTGCGGGAATGCTGAATTGCCACCTGCAGTGGGAAGGAGGTGATTGCAGGGACCAGCGGGTGCAGCACAGGATGCCCTGGGGAATAAGACCTGGATCCCCAAGGATCTGGCAGTGTTTGACCTGCTTTTCCAGGTTTTTTATTCTTTTGTTCGCCTCAGAGTTTACTTGGTGAGGTAAATTCTAATTTGCTGGCAGGATTGCTGTGCTCTGTGAGACGGTGTCTTTACATTTCCAAGGAGAACAAAACCACAAGTGTCCTTTTCCCCCTTTCTGACTCCGTAAGCGAGGAAAACCACTCTCAGAGACCCACTTGTGACCTCCAGAGGCACAAGGGCTGCGTTGGGGTTAAGTTGCTGCCTTCCACTTTTACATTATTCTATTGTGGTGGTTCTACTGAGGATTTGAAAAGGTGATGCCAGGAATTAAACCTTGGACATTTTCTTTAGAAACAATGATGTTTATTTTTACTTGTCATTTTTGATTTCCAAATCCCTTTTTTTAAGGATGAGTGCTGCCTTTTTGGTTTGTTTTTTTTGCCATCAGTTGTTATTTCTCCCGTCCGTGAGAATCACATTTTGCTTTTCAACACCTGCGGAGTGGGATCTCAGGTACAGATGGATCAACAGGGTGGAATCACTGGCAACCCAAGCGTTCCGTGGTTTCATCCTGATGCAAGCAGGCCTGGAATCCAGTCCTCTGTCACCGCAGTGGTGCTCCAGAGCCTTCAGGGGTGGTTCCATCCCACATCCTGCCTGTTCAGGGAAAGGAAACTCCTCGTTGTCAGGAATTTTGCATCAAGCCAAGCCCAGTCCTGGCTCGTGGCCCAGGAGGACAGTGGAATTCTGAGCTCCAGAGCAAAGCAGGCTGTGACAGGACTTCAGATCGTGTTTCCTGCAGCTGCAGCTCTTCACAGCTCAGTGCAGAACATTAGGCACAACTGGAGATCTATTGAGGTGTTAGGGTTTGTTTGAAGTCATTCATCCTTTCCAAATGATCGTTTGGGATTGAAATATTGGTGGCTGTGCATAGCAAGAGCATTGTTTTGTGGTGCTTGCTAAAATGTAGAGAGGAGTTGGAGTGAAGGGAGGGACTGGAGTGAAAGATTGGGGCTTTCTACTGCCAGTACTAAAGCAGATGCGGTTATTAAATATTTTGATCACATTATGGAGTGATTTGACCTAGAGGGCTCTGAAAGGTGGTGTGATCTCCGAGGCAGGACCTGCAGCTCCACCCTGCATGGCTTCCCTGAGCTTTCCCTCAGCAGGGAAGCGGGGGCAGCCCAAAATAATGGGGCAAGGCTTGTTTGGGCGTTATTTTGCTGCTTTTGGTGAGAATCTCTGGAGCTGTGACCCATCAGCTCTAGAAAATGCCCAGGGCAGTTGTTCGCTCTCTTGCTGGGGCAGAGGAGAGAGGAACAGCCGTGCTTGGTATCTAAGTACTCAAAAGGATGACTTGTGGGGAATTGCAAAGGATGAGACATCTGGAGGTGGAATGCAACAGGTTTTACCCCTTAGTTTGTAAGCCAATCCTGGAACTGCTGGAAAATACCAAGGGGTTTGATGTTCATCCCTGTCCCTCCCCGTTATGGCTACAGATGTCCCCAGATTGTCGTGCTCCCCTCGTGCCCCATACACAAACATCCCTCAGGGTGTCACCAGGGTGCCTGAAGAGTTTAAAGACCTTCAGCTCCTTCTCAGTGCTCAGGATTGGATTATAAATAATTTGGCAATGGATTGGCAATCGGGGCGAAAGCACAAGCACAGCTTTAGGACTTACTGCACCTGACTCTCACAGCCTCAGCAAGGGATGCTCACCTCGGGCATGAGCAACATGATTCGGAGATCTGGGTCTGTTCCTTAACCTTCTTTTTGAAGTTTGACCCGTTAAACTCTCCTTGCTCTGGGCTCCTGAGCTGTTTTGGGAGCCCTTGCACAGCAGCCGTTTGATAATCACAGATCCTTCCGAGCTTGTCCTCATGCCTGACGCTTCTCACCAAAAGCCATTTACCCCCTACCCAGCCTGTTAGCACCCAGACAGAGCCTATTCTGGTGTCCATTTTCTTGCTCAGATAACAAACAGATCCCTCCCAAGGCAGCTGACAGTCTCCTCTCCTCAAAGGAGATGGATTGCAGCAGGACCAGGAGTCTGCTTGGAAATATTTTGGCTTTTGATCAGGCCAAGTGAGGAACTCTCCGTACAGGGGCAGAAGTGCAGCTGGAGCCTTCCAAACTGCGTTTCCTTTTGCCTGGCTCACAATCACATCAGCCCCTGTGCCATGAGAGGATTATTGTCTTTACCATTAGCAGTACTTTTCAAATGAGGGAGGAACCTGAGCGTTCCTTGACAGGTTCCTTGACAGAAGTTTAGCTTCTCTCTCGTGTTTTTCCATCTCTTCTAAGGAGAAACACCTGAATTTCCCTGCACTGCCCTGGATTGTGTCTTGTTAACCATGGAAGTCCATGGAAGAGAAGTGCTCCCATGGGGATGTTGGGTCTGCCCGGGTCTGAGATGCCTTTGGGTGGTGTTTGCTGGGATTTCTTCTCCTTGCAAAAGTGCTCATTGCCTTGGGTTGATAGTTGGAAAACCAGCTGAGGTCTCCAATATAATATTTTAGAGAATTCCAAAGGAAACTGTGCTAAAATGTGTTAAAATCCATGGAATGTTAGGGAGAGAAAGTAATGGAAAAAGGGCCCTTTTCTGCACAGCTGGTAGGAAAGTTTGAGTACAGCTTAATTACGGGGAGGATGTCTCAGGCTTCATGTTTGAAAACTCTGCCTCCAAACTGCCTTTGGAGCCTAATGAAAACTCTGGAGTCTGCCTGCAAATCCACAGTGCCAATCAACGCATTCTGGAGAAGCCTTAATTTGATGGAAAACGCAGCTTTGGGGCTGAGTAAATGGTTGGCAGGATATTTCAGAAATGAGAAATGTCCTCTCTCTGGGTGCCGGGTTCCTGGCAGGATGAAGAGGCTCTGAGGAAGAGGGCAGAGCAGCGGGTGGGGTTGGTTTGGGGTCAGACAGGCTGGGGACGCCGTTGCCTGCAGCACTTGGAAGCTGAGGAGGGATGGGATGGATGCACGGATGGTTAAACGGGCTGGAATTTGGCAGGGCTGGAGAGAGGTTATTAATGGCTCTGATGTTTAACCGGTGCCAGGGAAAAGCACAGGGTGGTGGGGTTGGTGTGAGACGCTCCACATCTCCTCTCACACTGCTCAAGGCCACACCTCGAGGGCTCTGTCCAGTTCTGGTTGCTCACCTCGAGGCACAGGGTTCACTCTGCTGCTCCTGAGCCACCTCACAGGGGGAACCTGCTCCTGCTGGAATCCTTGGATGATGTTATGGGATGGTTTTGGATCTAGCAGGTGACATTTCTTTGTGTTTGCAAATCAATTCCAGCTGCAGTCCCAAAGCAGAGCTCTTCTACCTTCCACTCACCCAGCTTTTCCAACACTGTTGTATCACAGAATCCCGGGATCCCTGAGGCTGGAAAATCCCTCCCAGCCCATGGAGCCCACCCTGTGCCCGATGCCCACCCTGTCCCCAGCCCAGAGCACTGAGTGCCACCTCCAGCCCTTCCTTGGACACCTCCAGGCATGGGGACTCCAAACCTCCCTGGGCAGCCCCTGCCAAGGCCTGAGCACCCTTTCCATGCAGAAATTCCTGCTGCTGTCCGACCTGAGCCTCCCCTGGCCCAGCCTGAGGCCGTTTCCCCTTGTCCTGTCCCTGTTCCCTGGGAGCAGAGCCCGACCCCCCCGGCTGCCCCCTCCTGTCAGGGACTTGTGCAGAGCCACAAGGGCCCCCCTGAGCCTCCTTTTCTCCAGGCTGAGCCCCTTTCCCAGCTCCCTCAGCCACTCCTGGAGCTCCAGCCCCTTCCCCGGCTCCATTCCCTTCCCTGGACATGCTCCAGCCCTTTGTCACGAGGAGCCCAAAATTAAATTTCCAAGGGATGCACTTGAGGACCTCACAGTGCCAGCAGGGCCCATAGTGAATGTTCAATGTTTGATGAGTTTCTCAGCTGTCCCTTCTGGCTGGTCCCTGAGCTCCTGCCCGTGATCACAGCATTCCCAAACTCTCCAAGCCTCAGGTTTGAGTGGAGGTAGAACACCTCAGGTGCCGTTGAGGTTGGAACATCCCGGCAGGAATTGCAGCGTCCATAAGTGCTTGGCGGTGCGTTAACTTGGACTCCTCCTGTTTTCGTGAAGGATTCCGTGAAGTTTCAGTTTGCTATGACGCTCTTTAGGACTTCCCAAGTGGGTTTTTAGTGCAAAGACCCAGCATTTTGCACATCCAAAGCTTCGGACTCGCTGACAACAGCCTTTGCCACGGCTGCCTTCTCCTGGCACCAGCTCCTGGAGAGTTCTGTGGTGGTGGCTGAAAACACACTCTGGGTTCTGTTAGAAAGGGGGGTTTAGAAACACAGCTCTGGAGTGAATCCCCTGGCCTGAAAGATGGGTGCACGTTCAATTGCCGTGGCTGGGGAAGGGAGGAAAAGTTGGGATCGCATTACTCTGTGCCCACAGAGTAATGGAGCGCTTGGGCGGTGCCAGTTCTTTTAAGAAATGAGTGGCCATGGGATGAGAGGAATATCAGCAACTCCTTCACCGGCCGTGGCCGCCTTCCTGCCGTGGGCTCAGTAAAAAACACCATGGCAAAAGCCAAGGAAAAGTGTTAGTCCCCCACATGGTCTGATTGGTGTTAATTGTCTGGAAATCAGAAAGCTCCAGTGCGGATCGGATGCCGTCACTTAAATCCACGTAGATTAGGAAGAGGTGGGGTTTTCTCCCTGCTGGAAAAGGCTGGCTGGGAATTCTGGAGAGAAGCACAGTGGATAACCCAACCCAGCGGCGTGGTTTGTAATCCAAAGTGAATATCCAAGGCTGCAGCCTTCATTCCCTCTTTCCTTAAGGATGGCTGACAGTTATCCCATTGCCCAGCCAACCCAGCCGTGGGTGAGCAGCAAACTGATGGAAAAGTGGAAATCGATGTGCCACTTGTCCCTGAAATCTTTTTATTTTTAATTCTATTACGACAAAGCGTCGCGAAAAATGCATTTCAACGAGAACAAAGATTTCATCAGGGATCCGATGAGCTGTCACTCCAGTTAACTCTTAGCAAACACAGAGCCCTTGAGATGTGCGCTGGGATGAGGTGGTGTGATCCTGGTGTGCTGATTGGAGTCCTCTGGGGAGGGAGACGTGGCCAAGCCTCTGTTTGTTCAGGCAAAACCAAACCAGCTGGCTCTGAGGAGCTTTGAAATAAAGGGAATTATTGCTTCCCCTGCAGAGGGAGTGTAAAATGCCTGAATTCATCCAGACCCTTCTGACAGAGGGATTTTGATGTTTGTCAGTGATCTGGGCGAAGCAGTTGCTGAGTGCAGCCAAATCATGTCCCACACGCAAACCCAAAATCGAGAGGAAGAGTAGGGGCAGTCTCTGGGGGCACCTTGTTGCAGCGCAGGACTCAGGAGCACGCTGGCACTGTGAAGTGTGTGAGAGTCTAAAGGCCAAACTGAGCAAAGATCTGGGCACAGTTCCAAACTAAAAGCTCATTAACTCCAGCCCTGCCTTGGCTTGACCTCTGGGACGTGTGTGAGGACACCCCTGGATGCTCCTTGGCAGGGAGCTGGGAGCTAATTTTGGCCTTGACATTACAAAAGGACGCTGCTGGAGACGAAGCCCCGGTGCAGGAAAAGCTGCTGCTGTGCTGCTTGGGTGCAGCGCGAAGTGTGAGGGAAATACTGTGGCAATATTTCCTCACTTTCGTGGGATAACAGCGACGATGCACGAGGAAACGGGATAGGTCCTGTATTTAGGGTGTATTTAGGGTGTGTTTAGGTTGTGTTTAGAATGTGCGGCTGGAGGATGTGTAAATGTGGGATTAGAGCAGTGGGTTGGTGTCTGTGCAATTTTTCTCCTCTCTGTTGCTGTACTGGCATTGTTTCTTTTGCACGCCTGCAGCTTGGTGAGCTCCTCGGTGGCTAATCTGGCAGGTAAACCAAGAAATCGGGCTTAAGTGAGTATTTTAAATGATTCCTAAGGTGGTTCAGGGAGCTTTTCCTCTCTCTTTGCTCAGAGTGGCAGGTTCTTTCCTGGTTTTTTCCTGGAGAAAACCTCTACAGCCATCTGTAATCACTGGTGGAGCAAAGGGGGTGTGTCAGATCATTCCTGATGGAGTTTTCCCCCTCAGAGTTTAATTATCACTGCTTTTGGTTGTCTGCTGTCTCTGAATCTCACTGGGGTTACCTCTGTGCTGTGTCGGAGTTGCACCCAGCTGGGTGAGAGTAGTGAGGACGTGGTGGACGTGGTTTTAGAGGAGGATGGATGGTGGTGGCCCCTCCAGCTTGTCCTCCTCCCTGGCCAGCTGCTGGGCTGGCTTTTGTATCCCTCTGTGATTTACATAATTCCCAATATTCCACCTGTCCTCTGGAATTTGGGACAAGGTGAGCAACAAGTGAAGGTGATGGGGTTTGTTCTCCTCCTTAAATAACCCAGGGTGTGAAACTGGACTTGGATTTAAAAAGGCAAAAAACTCCCAGTTTGCAGTTTGTTCTGGCATGAAGCTGTAGCCTTTACCAGGAAGAAGCTCCGTGGGGAATGTTGTAAAGGTGGGATCTGCATCTGTTTCACCCAAAACTTGTCACTTCCAAACCGAAACCAACCCATGTTTTAATTAAAACTCATCAAGAGTTGCTCAGGAAAGCCAGGAATATCGGTTTCAATATTTATTGCAACAGAGCCGCGCGGTTTTGGCCATTCCAGAAACTACTCCTGGCTGCTCCTGCAATTTGCCAGGTGGGTTCGCTTGGAAGATGTGTAAATTGGGCAAATTCTTGTTGGTGTGCTGGAAGATTAGAAACGATGCTGCGTGTGCACGTCTCCTGAGTGGAGCACACACCCTTTCCCTGGTGACGGTTGCGTTTTGTCTCAGCAGGGCCCGGGAAAGGTTGAGCACAAAGCTCTTAACGTGATCCCAAAGAGCTGTTCAGACGTGCATCCCATTCCGTGGAATGTTCCCCACACAAGCAGTGCTTTCCCCTCACGAAGATCCAGCAACATTGATCCAGAGATAGGCAACAATTAGCACAAAATAAGATGTTACAGGAAGGAGCCCCTGGCGCTGTCGATAGGGGACCTTGTTGCGAAGCTGTTGTCGAGCATGAAATCCCCGCCGAGGGAAATGCACTGATTTGATCACTGAATGCCCACGGATTGTAAATTTGGTAAATTGATTATTTACTCTTTTGGGCCCCTAGCTCACAGCGGCTCTCGCTGTGTCACAGAAAATCCTCAGTGATGGGAGCCACCGTGCCTGGGGCAGGAGGAGTTTGGTTCGGGAGCTGACCAGGGCAAGGGAAAGGCTTTTACTCATTGGCATTTTCCCCTTTATTGCATGGGAAGTGTTAAAATTGTGTTGATTCGAGGGAAACGGGGAATGTGGCTCCTCTTTGGGAGCTTCCAACTGAACTCAAATCGGGAGGGAGTGCAGGAACCTCCACCAAAGTGGAGAGGAATGGAGCTCTGCTCTTTTTTCCCTCTGTTTTGAGCCAAAAATTAGGGACTCGTGTCTGGGAGGCCAAGATCAAGCTCTTTTCTCACTCTTGAGCTGCCCTGAACCTGCTGCTTAGGGTGGAATGGCGCGAATCTCTGGAAATGCCCAAGGCCAGGCTGGACACTGGGGCTTGGAGCAGCCTGGGACAGTGGGAGGTGTCCCTGCCCATGGCAGGGGTGGAACAGGATGGGCTTTAAGGTCCCTTCCCACCCAAACCATTCCATGGATTTCTGATTCCGTGACCAGGGCTGGACCCCAGGACTGTGGTAACCAAAATCAGTCAATTCCAGTGTGGGAAAAGGAGGAATTTGTAATGTTTCCCTCCTCTGAAAAATTAATCCGTGTGAGCAAAAGATGGATTTTAATTTCTGAGTCTGGACTCAGTTTGGAGAAGCTTCCCGGGAATCTGGAGAGGAGTTAATGACTCACAGTGTGCTTAATTACCTGTAAAGCTACTTTGTGCTGAGCAGACAGAAAGTAAGAGTTGGGCAGAGCGCGATGAAAGTTCTTTAGCCAGGATAAAAATGAAAGAAAGAGGAGGGGGGAAAAAAGCACTGTGCTGCCACGGGTGTCAATGAAAATTCCAGAAAAAAGGTGGATTTGTATAGAATAATGGAATCCCAGAATGAATTGGTTTGGAAGGGACCTTAAAAATGCCCATTTTCACCCTCTGCCAGGGGCAGGGACACCTTCCACCTGGCCTTGGGCACTGCCAGGGATCCAGGGGCAGCCACAGCTGCTCTGGGCACCCTCCCAGGGAACAATTCCTTCCCAATATCCCATCCATCCCTGCCCTCTGGCAGTGGGAAGCCTTTAGAAGGTAAAGGACAAGGGCAGCAGCTCCCTTGGCCGGGTTTTCCAAGGACACCTGTGCACGGTGAAGTCAGGGATGAGTTTCTGGGCCATAAATAAGTGTGGAAGTTTTGCCCCGAGTGGGAAGAGATTTAAAATGCTCCCGGCAAAAATGCTCATCAGAAAAGGAGCCACGTGGATAATGTGGCTGCCTGGGCAGGATCACCAACATGGAATGGTGGTTTTGAGTTGTTTTTATTTCGGGGAATTAATTCCGCTCTCACACAGGAGCCACGCTGTTGTTACTGCTGGTACAAAGCCCGTGTTTGAAGCAAGCCTTAGTCATGCTACTAATGGGAGCGTTTTCTCTTCAGCACCTTTAAAAGTTCCCTAAATGGTGCCATTTGTGCTGTGATCTCTTAATGTTTTTATGTCCAGGCAGAGACCGGTCTGGTTTTCCTGCACCGAGTCCATTTGCACATCATAACGATCGTTTTATGCATTTGTCCTCTCCTTGCATGGGATGAATTTTTAATGCGCAGGCAGAGGGTGACATTTTTATTGCTTTTACGAGCGCCAGGAATGCATTTTAAATTCAATTAGGTGCTGTCTCTGGAAATACCGCACAAGTGACTTGCCAATAAATACATCTCGTGGATTACTGGAAACTAACGGGGACAGTAATCACTGGAGTGACTTCACTGGGCCAATTTTCGTGACTCCAAGAAATACAAGTTAATGCATATTAGGAGGAATAATTCAAGCTTCATACAGACACTGATAAACCAGCGTAATTATTTCTGGAAGGAGATGAAAAGAGTTTCTGCAGCTCAGTGGAGACAAACTCACTGGGTGCCCCAGCAGCTCGCAATGCAATTAGAAATCTGTTTTAAAGGGTAGGGGAAGTCAGAAAAGGGCATCCCATGCACTGAGCACAAGCTCAAAGAACTCGCAGGATTTGTGCTGTTGAATTGAGCTGGAGATGAAGACAAATCAGGCTTAGGCTGAAGTGTCCTCAGAGGGATGGTGAAAAATCCTGAAGTTGTTAATAATTGAGCAAATTCCAGCTGACCTGCCGTGAATCACTGTTCTGTTAAGCTGCTGACAAGGAGGGGGAGCAGAACCAGCTGGCCAGAGCACACCAGGAATCAATCAGAATCTGCTTTAACAGGAAAATCCAAACTGCTGGAAAACTGGGAACATAAAATTCAAAGCAAATTGGGATCCGCGTGCGCAGGCGCTCACATCCACAGGCGCGGGCTCTGTGGTGCTCTGTGGGGGGATAAAGGGTGGCATTGAAAATAAAATAATGTCACTTGAAACAAGTAAATAAAGTGTGAGTCCTTATCCAGAGGCAGTAAATGCAGGAGGGATCAGCATTTGCTTCCAGGCCATGGAATACCAGAGTGGTTCATGTTTGCAGGGACCGTCTGCAGCTGTAGGATGGGAGATGCCCAGCAGCTCCTGGATCCTCCAAGGAAACCAGGACTGCAATCCATGACCTGGTCTTTCCTGCCCGGGCTAACGGGATTTACCCTTCCAAACGACACCAGAGATCCAGGACCTTCTGTTCCCCCGTGGTTTTAGTCTCCAGGTTAAACTGATGTTTCAGTAAATCCCAGTCCTTCACAAAGGGTTCCCGGTACTGTCTCCGTGAGGTCCTGGATCTGAAGGACAGTGGATAAAGGGACATTGTCCCTGAGCCTCTGAGCTCCACTGCAGCCCCCACCGAGTTTTGACTGGAGAAAGGAAAAAGCACCTCTTGATAAGAAAAATATCCAGCCTTGTGTCCTTGGCTCCCTCGTGGACAAAGCTCTGCCCCACCCACATGGTGCTGTTCCAGTGCTTTCCTTACTGCTGGAAATGGGGGAATGAGACAAAAGACTCAGTTTATGGGATTTCTACATCCACTGGACTTCACCTTCCTTCACCTGCAGGTGATCTTTGCCATCTGATCTTCCTCCCATGTGGGTAATAACCACTCTGAATCCATATTAAGTGGCAAATGCGTTATTCCAAGGACACTTAATGGGATTTTTGGGGGATGTTATCTGGGATAACCCAGCTGCTGTGTTTTAAATCAATCCTTGTGTGCCCATCCTGGTGCTGCTGCCCTGATCTCCGTGCCTGGCCCAAAACTGAGCTGTTGAACACGTTTGGGCCATTAAAGGGAATTTTGCTAGGCATTAATCACCCCAGAGGAGTAAACTGAGTCATCTGCAAACGTGTGAAATGATCATCAATAAATCAGGAGTGACAGGGAACCAGGAATGGATTTATGGAAGTGCTTTCAACACCTGTTGCTGGCTCCTTTAAATGGTATTTTGATACCTGTCAGTGAGTCAGATTTTAATCTTGAAGTGTTTCCTTCCAAACACATTGAATGGTGGTTTTAATCGAGATGAAATGTGGCCTTGCATAAATCAATGTACAGAAAATAAAATCTGCCAGCCAGCCATCATCGTATCGTGATGACCTTCTTGCAATGAAAAAATGAAATAAAATAACGCTGACTGGCACAAATTGTATTTTAAAATCATTTGTGATGGGGTGCTGGAGCCACTGTTGGATGAGGACGGGCTCTGGGCATAGCCAGGCTCACAGGATGCTGCTCTGGGAAAAGGGTCAGGGCAGGATATCCTGGATTACAGCGCTCAGGGCAAAAATTCAGCACCAAAACTGGGTTCATTCCTTTTGGATCCATCTTCCCCGTCCTTTCCCTTTCCCTGACCTCCTTGTGGGCTACTTTGGGGTCAGGTTTTCCTTCCAGAATCCTGAAATTCTGTCCTGCCTTTTATCATTTCTCTGTCCACATATCAACCAGGGAGCCCACAGATATTCCCAGCCACTCCAGTTTCAGGACTGTCTTCATCACTTCTGGAACAGGGCAGGTGGAAAAGGTTTGGAGGTTCAACCACGGGCCGAGGGAATGACGGAGCAGGGTGCCGGCAGAATTCCCGTCCCGGGATACAGAGGCATCCCTGTCACGTGCTGACCTCTTGCCATCTGCTGAGCAGCAACTAATTAAACAAATTGGTGGAATTCAGTGAAGCTTTCGTGTTGCAGCGGAGAAAATAATGGAAAAGAGGAAATGCTGGATTGAGCACAATGAAACATCCGTTGGGATTCAGGCGGGGACGGATCCAGTGCGCGCTGGATCCAAAGGAAGAGTCCCCAGGAATTTCCCTCTAATGGCGGGAGAGGGGCTGTTCCATGGATCAAGTGAGCCGTGGCTGGTCAGTCCCAGATGGGCTGTGCTGGGAGAGGAAGCCTGGACTGGGATGAGCCAGTAGGATCAAGAATCAGGGGCATGGATTTGGGATCATCACTCCCAGATGGACTGTGCTGGGAGAGGAAGCCTGGACTGGGATGAGCCTGGGTGTAGGATCAAGATTCGGGATCAGTTTGGGGATCACCACTCCCAGATGGGCTGTGCTGGGAGAGGAAGCCTGGACTGGGATGAGCCAGTAGGATCAAGAATTGAGGGCTGGATTTGGGATCACCAGCCTGGGAGGGGAAGCCGAGAGGGTTTGACAGCAGCAGAACAGAAGTGTATGGAATTATTGCAATTGGCTTCCCAGCACAAAGGGGTTTTTTGTTTATTTGGGGTTTTTTATTGCCCATTATGCCGCTCGCCTGCCTCTAATATTCCCGAGATTATGTTTTCGTAAACAATTGGATTTTCGAGCCGTTTGTGGAATCTGTCAGGCTTTGTTTGATTATTTCTCCAATACAGTCCAGGCCCCTTGAAAATCCTCAGCCCTTAATTCACTTCCAGCTGCGGAGGCTCTGCTGTGCACAGGAAATCTTGGACTCCAAGATGTAAAGGGAGAATCAACAGTGTTGTAAACTCTGGGATTAAATCATCCTTCTCCTTTTTTTAATTCAGTAAAGGACTCAGGCCTGTCCTGGAAAAAGTCCCAGCTATGGCTTTAGAGGTCCTTTAAAGGTATTTGGGATGCTGTGCAGGTAATAAATCACGAGGAAGGGCATTGTGCCCATTCACAGGTTGGGATCATGGAATTGGCTGGTTGGGATGTCCTGGGGGCCTTGCTGGAGATCCCTGGGGTTGGCACAGCATTCCTTGTTTCTGGGAAGGTCTCAAAGGCCTCCGAGGTGGATTTCCATGGGGCCAATCCCAGGATTTCATCCCAGCGTGGTTGTGCTGGGTTTTCACCATGAAAGGAACAAAGTTCTTTGGACTTTGGTGCCATTTTTGTGGCATATTTCTCTGAGGAGGGGGCAACTAAATCGATTCTTGGAAGTCTGTTCTCAGTGGTGATCTCAGAAGTGATCCTGTGGTGATCACTCAGAGGGGATTTTCTTTGCAGTTGTCCCTCCATAAATCATCTCAGATGTATCAGCCAGAGTGAGGAGCTCAAGGTTGCTCCCAAACCCAGTTCTGCTGCTTTTTGCTGTGTCTGGGATTTGGTGATGCTGCCAACCACGGGGTCACCCCTGCTAACTCCCAATGTAGGAACATGTTGGGCAGGATATCCATGTCTTTTAATCCTTCTTACAGTAATTAACAACAAAAAAAGGAGATATTTAGGTGTTTTAACGCTTTGTGAATTGAGGAGATTCACTCAACACCTGTGTTGGGGAGCAATTTGTTTTTGGAGGATCCCAGAGTGGCTCAGGCTGCAGGGGGCACAGCGGGCACCTGGTGGCACCTCCGTGCTCCAGCAGGGCCATCCCAGAGCCCAGGGCACAGCACTGTGTGCACACAGCTCTGGAACAGCCCCAGGGAGGAGACCCCACAGCCCCTCTGGACAATCTGCTGGGGGCCGGGCCCTGCCCAGGGCAGAAGTTCTGCCTCCTGTGAGGGGGGAATTGCTGGCATCGGGCCCTGCCCGTGGCTCTGGTGCCACGGCCGGGCCCCCGGAGCAGAGCCCGGGCCCTGCTCGGAGCCCTCCCTGCAGCCAGGGACACCCAGGGCTGAGGGCCCCTCTCGGCCGGGGCTCCTCTCGAGGCTGCACAGCCCCGGCTCCCTCAGCCTTTCCTGGGCACGGAGATGCTCCAGGCCCTTCCTCAGCCCCGCAGCCCCCACCGGCCCCGCTCACTGTGGAATTGTATTCCCTGGCCCTTTCAGGTCCCTTTGCTTTGGAGAAGTTGCCCGGGAGAACCTGAAAAGCTGGTGATTCAGAGGATGTTCAAAACATTTACGGCTTATCTTTCCTTTGTGTACATGTAACTCTGAAGGCAGGAAATGATGGTGCTCTCTGTGATACGTTCATTTAGTGGGGGTGGTTGAAAGGAGGACGCAGCGTTCGGCAGCAAACAGGGCCGTGCTCGCAAAGGGTGTCAGTGCTCCGTGAAAAAGAGATGATTATGACAATTTGCTGTCAAGAGCAGCAGAGATCTCTTAGACACAAGACTCCTGCCTTCATTCGGTCTTGGAGATGTTGTAAATACCCAGTTGGGAGGAAAGGGACACAGCAGACAGTGCATGCAAATGCCACTTGTCCCTTATTTACACTCACTTCGGTTTTGAAGCATTGACCAGTGTTAAGGATCTCTTTTGAGGCACACCATGAGAATCAGCCCCAAAAATCTTTTGTTTTCTACCTTGTGTGAGGTAATGGCCTTTGCTGGACTTCATTCTGGTGCCCCGAGGTTGCAAGGCCAGGCTGGACGGGGCTTGGAGCAGCCTGGGAGAGTGGAAGGTGTCCCTGCCCATGGATGGGCTGTAAGGTCCCTCCCAACCCAAACCATCTGGGGATTCTGTGGTTCAATCAAGAAGCAGAAGTTTGGCACCCACTCTGGGTCTGTCCAGAGGCTGAAGGGTGAGGGTTCATTTCCCATGAAACCCCCCAGACAAAGGGGAAAAACTGCAGGAGAGAAACTCCTTGACAGCAAACAGTTTTGAAGAGGTAATTACAGTGCACTGCGAAGACAGTTTAATTTCAGCTGTATTGCAAATGCAGGATCATAAAAATCAGTGTTCAGGGCTGTGAGGCTTTGCATGACAGCTTTTATCTCTAATCACCAGTGTGTTTGTATCAAACACAGTGTGGCCAGATGCACCAGGGCAGGGATTGTCCCTCTGTGCTGGCCCTGCTGAGGGACCTCGAGGGCTGTGTCCAGCTCTGGGGCTTCCAGTCCAGGCAGGACACTGAGGGGTTGGAGCGTGTCCAGGGCAGGGAACGGGGCTGGGAAGGGGCTGGAGCCCCAGGAGCGGCTGAGGGAGCTGGGAAAGGGGCTCAGGCTGGAGAAAAGGAGGCTCAGGGGGGCCCTTGTGGCTCTGCACAACTCCCTGGCAGGAGGGGGCAGCCGGGGGGGTCGGGCTCTGCTCCCAGGGAACAGGGACAGGACAAGAGGGAACGGCCTCAGGCTGGGCCAGGGGAGGCTCAGGTTGGACAGCAGCAGGAATTTCTGCATGGAAAGGGTGCTCAGGCCTTGGCAGGGGCTGCCCAGGGAGGGTTGGAGTCCCCATCCCTGGAGGTGTCCAAGGAAGGGCTGGAGGTGGCACTCAGTGCTCTGGGCTGGGGACAGGGTGGGCATCGGGCGCAGGGTGGGCTCCATGGGCTGGGAGGGCTTTTCCAGCCTCAGGGATCCCGGGATTCTGTGATACAACAGTGTTGGAAAAGCTGGGTGAGTGGAAGGTAGAAGAGCTCTGCTTTGGGACTGCAGCTGGAATTGATTTGCAAACACAAAGAAATGTCACCTGCTAGATCCAAAACCATCCCATAACATCATCCAAGGATTCCAGCAGGAGCAGGTTCCCCCTGTGAGGTGGCTCAGGAGCAGCAGAGTGAACCCTGTGCCTCGAGGTGAGCAACCAGAACTGTGCCTGCCCAAACTTCACTGCTGTTCCCAGAGTGGCTGCTGCTGCTGCTGAGCCTTTGTAGCTCCTAGGGAGCAATTGTCCTTTTCCAGATGAATCATCCCGAGTGAATTCATGTGGAATGGGAGGAGGGAGTTCACATACCTGCTAATTACTCTCCCTCCCTCTCGTGCTGACAGCAACAATTGAACTTTTCTTTTAAATCAGTCCCATCTCCGCAGCGGCTGCCAAAGGAGATGAGGGAGGAGGGCTCTGTGTGGTAATGAACCCCTGTCAGGGAGAGGCAGGGATTGACAGCAGCAAGGCAAAACACTCCTCCGGAGTTCCTGATCTGCCTGCTGAGCACAAACACAGCCTGGGCCCTAAGAGGGTCCCTGGAAGTGTTCAAAAGCCACACAGGTGTGGTGGGGAGGGACATGGGTTCGTGGTGGGCACGGCAGTGTCGGACTCTGGTCTTTAAGGGCTTTCCAGCCTTAGTGATTCTGCTCCTTTGGAGATCATTTCATGTTCCCCTCAGGGACACGGAGAGTTTTGGCCTCGTGATGCCAGCAGATCCCTCAGCATCCCTGGTATCTTTTCAGCACGAGAGGGAAAAATGCAGTTCTCGGCTCTTGCTTTACTTCAGTATTTGCTCATCAGGGATAAGATCAGTTCTGCTTCTCTCCTGTTTTCCTGGGTGTAGCAGGGCTAAGGATATAACCAGATCCCTGACAACAAATGTCCCACAACCTCCCTTCAGGACTTTATTTCCCTGATGTGGGCTGTGTAATGAGTGGCAGAGCGTTCAAACTGTGGCTGTTCCATTTTCACCCTCTCCAAAATGAGTAATTGTGAATTGTTTGCTGCCTGTGTGGCTTCTGCACAGCAGACAAATCATCTGCAGCACCTGCAGAGCAAATCTCTTCTCTCTTCCTGACACTTCTGCTCCATGAGGGGCTTCCAAGGCCACCCCAAAGTGAAATTAATGGGAATGTGAGTGGCTGTCACGCTCCCTGTCCCGTTCTAGGGCAGGGAACGGAGCTGGGAAGGGGCTGGAGCCCCAGGAGCGGCTGAGGGAGCTGGGAAAGGGGCTCAGGCTGGAGAAAAGGAGGCTCAGGGGGGCCCTTGTGGCTCTGCACAAGTCCCTGACAGGAGGGGGCAGCCGGGGGGGTCGGGCTCTGCTCCCAGGGAACAGGGACAGGACAAGGGGAAACGGCCTCAGGCTGGGCCAGGGGAGGCTCAGGTTGGACAGCAGCAGGAATTTCTGCATGGAAAGGGTGCTCAGGCCTTGGCAGGGGCTGCCCAGGGAGGTTTGGAGTCCCCATGCCTGGAGGTGTCCAAGGGAGGCCTGGAGGTGGCACTCAGTGCTCTGGGCTGGGGACAGGGTGGGCATCGGGCACAGGGTGGGCTCCACAGGCTGGGAGGTTTTTCCCACCTCAGTGATTCCATGAATCCAAGCAAAGCATATGGGAAATCGCTACAGGAAAACCAGCCTTGACTTAGCAATTACTGTGTGACTGGGGAAGGACTGAGATTTTTGGAGAAATAAATACACCTTTCCTGAAATTAATTTCTGCCACTTCTCTTGGGGCTGCTATGAGTGCAAATAACCAGCAGCTGATCCTCCAAATAATACTGATTAATCTGACAGAAAACAGGAATTATCTTTTGATGCAACAGTTTGCAACACTAAAGGAATGTACCTGGGAGGGTGGGTAGGCCCTGGCACAGGGTGCTCAGAGCAGCTGTGGCTGCCCCTGGATCCCTGGCAGTGCCCAAGGCCAGGCTGGACACTGGGGCTTGGAGCAGCCTGGGACAGTGGGAGGTGTCCCTGCCCATGGCAGGGGTGGCACGGGATGGGCTTTAAGGTCCCTTCCAGCCCCAGCCACTCTGATTCCATGAAATGCTGCCAGGACCATGATCCCAATGGAGCCAGTATTCCCTTCCTGACACAACTGGGAGCCCCGTGGGAGGCTGCCTGTACAGCTTGAGTTGTCCACACCACCATTTTTTGGTGATATCCTAAATCAAGGATCAGCTTGGGCTGCTCAGATGTCACCTCGGTTCTTCTGGAGCTGAGACAGAGCTGTAGGAGCATCCCAAGTGGGCTAAGGAAGGACATTTGCATTTTTCAGCCTGCATTCCAGTTGGGTGCCAAAAAAAAAGTTTCAGGGAACTCAGACAGCCTTAATTTCCTTTCACTGGAGTGCTGGAGTTCGGAGCTCTGCTTTACCCAAGGCACAGAGCAGTGACAACAACTGCAGTCGTGGCAGTGCCAAGCAGCAATAAAAGAGAGAGGTTTTGTTCCAGGCTTAACCCGGGAGAAGCATCTGCCACCGACCTGGACGAGCACCCTCAGGAACACCCTTCAGAAGTTTGGGAATGCGTCTTGAAAGGGATTTAGAGGGTGACTGGCGGCTTTTATGTCCCGGAGGCAGCGGCGAGCCAAGAGCCCTGCGAGCTGTGGTGTGTGTCAGGAGATAAATGTCCTGTCGGAGCTGGCAGCGCTGAGAACAGCGCCTTGGGCCGCAGCCAGCACCGCTTGGAAGCTCCTGCTGCTCCCTGCAGGAGCCATCCCGTGGGATGAACCTCGGGGAGGAATCGAAGCGTGCTTAACGGGGATGTTGCCGCTACCTGGAAGCTGAGAGCGGCTCGGTGCCTGCACCCCCGGGGATGGAAGGGCCTTTCCCCCTTCCTCCGGGCTGGGTATATCCCTGCTCCTCCTCAGGGACAGGGGTTCGGTCCGGGGATGGTTCGGCGCAGCTGCTTTCCCCGAGCTTGGCAGCCGGTGCTGGGCACATTGAGCTCCCTGGGAGAATGTGTCGCGTTTGGAGCCAGGCGGAACCGCTCCAGACAGGGAGCGGAGCGATTCCCTGCGGGAAACTCTCCCGGGTGCAGGTGCTGCCATCCCTGCATGATGATCCGTGGCTGAGCAGTGGGGAATGCAGCCGGGAAAATGTCACTTCCCCTCCTTCCCCTGCTCCCAGCCCAGGGCGTAGGGCAGGGAACGTTCCTCATCCCGTTCCCTGTGATATCTCCTGATAAAATCCTGATTGTGGATGGATTAAAATAATCCAGTTTATTGGATGGGCTTTTACAACTCAAAGCCCTGGAGCCAGAGGTCTGCTCTGCCTCCTTGTGTGCTGCCTCTCTAGGGTGGCCTTGATCTTCCTGTGGGTCCTGGGCTGTACTTTTGCTAGGGGATCCCATCAAATAGGCATGAATCATTTTCTATCCATGCTTTTTCACACCCACATCACCCTCCAGAAGCTGGAGGGGCAGAGGGGCTGCAGGTGAGCAGGAGGTCAGCTGTGAATAGCTCTATTCCATGCCCGGCTGGATTCCATAACCTCATCCAGGGAGTGGATCAGGGGCAGGTGGAGCAGTTACTCCTCATTAAATGGAATGAGGAGCAGCTGGAGAAAGTCCCTTATAAGGATGGGGTGGGCAGAGCAGAAGGAGCCATGTCTTGTTGGGAGAGGCTGAGTGAGCTGCTCCTGGTTATTCCACAGTCAAATCACAATCATTAAAGTGGGAAAAGCTTCCAAGGTCATCAAGTCCAGCTTTTCCTGGGTGAAGTGGGAGATGGCTGTGGAAGAGGAGGAAGGAATGAAGTCCCTCCCAGGTGCTGCAGGTAGGGAGAAGAGTCCCAAGTTTTGAACTTTGCTGAGGACTTTCAGTGCTGGATACCAGCCTATCTGTTTTGCCAGCTGTGGCGTTGGTACTGTTCAGAGGGGATGATGTGGGGGGATTAAAAATCTTCATTGTTGATGGGATTTGAGGAGCAGTGGGAGAAGAGCTTGCTGGAGCAAGTCTGGGGTTGTTGGGCAGAACAATTGCGTTCCTTAAACAGCTGGAGCAGCATTTGCTGCCATTTCTTCTCCCCTCAACACATCCCAGCTCAAGGGCTGGGTGTTTGCCCTTCTCTAGCTCCAGGCTTTTTCACGCCGTTGTAGACAGGGAAATGCAATTTTCCTGCCTTGTGCTGTGGTGATCGAAGATTCCCCAAGGTTTCTGCTCCCGTTTGCCTCCCTCCCGTGTGTTTTCCCACTTGGAGCAATTTGCAGCTCAGCTGTTTAGCTCAGGGCTCTCCCTGGAGAGCTGAGGCTCCATTTGCCTTTCAGGGCAAGTACTCACCTGGAAATAATCGTGGAAACTCTCCTGTTGTACACAGCTCCTTCAGTAATCCAGGCAGTTCTTGGAAGGAATCAAAACTCTCTTTGATGAATCCATTTAATATCGTCCTGGGGAGAGCAGAGGTGGATTTTTATTGACCTGGATGATCAAGTCTTGCTCTCTTCTTATCAAAGAAACTCCAGTATTTGGCTGTTTTGTCACTCCTGGCTGCTCCGGGATGACTCTGGCCTGCCATAAACCCTCCCCCAAATCTGGGATATTAACAGTGTAATTCCATGGTGTGCTGCAGTTGGAGTTTGTTTTGTCAACAAAGTGCTTTTCCTGTTACCTGCTCTATTGCAAAGTTCAAGTTTTAGGTTTTTCTTGGGGTAAGATTTGGAGTTTAAGGACTCAGGGGCTATTTCCCTGGATTTTTTATGGATTTGGTCCAGAATAGATGTCTTTCACTACCCTCCCTTGGCTTGCACAGGCATAATTATCCATAAAAAAATACCCCATGATGGGTTCTCCCCCAAATTGGGAGTTTAATGGTGGAACCACACTAAAATCTGACCACTTCTCCAGGGCTGTTGTCTCCTCCCTGTAAGTTTATTCCGCCTTTGGGAATGCAGGAATGGGTATAATGAACTTCCATTTCATGCTTAGGCCATTGCAGAATTCCTGCCCAGTTGTATGTTTGCTCCCAGGAATAAAAGTGCTCTTCCTGGGGGGAAAAAAGCTGTTGTTGAGAGCGTGAAAGGTGATGCTTTTCTGCATTTGTCTGCCCAGGTTTGTCTTGTTATCATTAAATAGATTCAGCTGAAACCACTTTGGTTTTTAGTTAACAAGAGGGGTAAATGAGCAGAGAAAAATTTAGGTTGGAAAAGACGTTTAAGGTCGAGTCCAGCTGTTCCCTCAGCACTGCCAAGCTGGAGCAGAGCCCAACCCCCTGTCAGGGAGTTGGCAGAGCCAGAAGGGTCCCCCGAGCCTCCTTTGCGCCTTAAATCCCATCCCACCCCTGCCATGGGCAGGGACACCTCCCACTGTCCCAGGCTGCTCCAAGCCCCAGTGTCCAGCCTGGCCTTGGGCACTGCCAGGGATGCAGGGGCAGCCCCAGCTGCTCTGGGCCATGGTGTATTTTGGGTTAAATTTGCCTTGTGTCCGTGCGTTTCCTTCAGCATCACCCGGGAATGTTGAGGGAGCTCAGGTTTTCACGGAAAGCGGAGGACGAGAAACCACATCCCAGGCTGGTTGAGTGTGGGAGGGACATCTGGAGCTCCTCTGGTCCTGCTCCCCTCCCCTGTTCAGGGCGCCCTGATGGCTTTTGGGTCTCTCCGAGGAGGACAATTCCCCAGCCTCCCTGGGTGGGCTGCAAGGCAGTGGAGATCCGGCTTCAAGGCCAGGGTACTCCCTGGAGGCTTGGGGATCTGAAATCGTGTCCCTCATCCTGCTCCAGACTGATTTAGGCTCAGTCCTGTGGAGCCTGGCTCAGGGGGCTCTTTATGGCCGCATCACCCTCTTGTCTCAGCCTGGCCTGGGCAGCCTTTGCTGAGGGAATTGCTGCCAAACAAGGGACAATGTCACCTTTTAGGCCAAAGAAAAGCCACAAATTTGGCTGTAAAAGGGCCGGGGAAGCCTTCAGAAACTCCCTGAGGGGTTGCACGGTGGCTCAGTGCTGTGAGCTCCCTGCTCTGCCCTCCATCCATCCAGGTGTGGATTCACTCTTTCATCCAGGGCTGCTTGGAGCTGCTCTGCCCTGCCCCTTTTTAGTGCCGGGTTCTGTTTCTGGGGGGCTGAAGCACACCAGGCAGGAACGTGACTGAGCAGGGTTGTGGCACACAGGAGTTCCAGAGGATCCTGAATGGGTCCCTTGCTGAGCACCAGCTTTAGGGGTGGCTCTCCGGGGGTTTATTCCAGTGGTCTCCTGTCATCTCCAAACCAATTGTGGCTGCTGGAGAAGGAGCAGCTTTCCATTAGGTCTTTTTCCTGCTCAGCCCCAGAGCACGAGGGAAAAATATCTCAGGAGGAGAGAGGGGAGAAAAGCAGCTGGGTCTGTGCCCTGTGTGAAGGGATCCATTAATGGAGGTTTCTCTTGCATTGCAGCGTTCCCACATTCCAGAGCCTTCCCGAGGAGATCCTCAGTAAGCTTGCAGATGTCCTGGAAGAGGTAAGTGCCTTGAATATTGGGATTTTTGGTGAGCTCAGAACCTCCTGCTGGCAACATCTAACTTCTTATTCCCCAAAGAGCAGTGCAGCAAGGCCACAAGAGGAGCTGCAGGGAAAAGGGATCCAGTTTTCATCAGGGTTTATATATATTTTTTTTTTAATTGGATTTTTATCCAGCTGGGGAGTGAATCAATCGTTTCCCGTGGTGTCCAGAAGGGAATGAGCTTCTCCAGCCCCTGGGTGAGCGGTGGGGAGGAGGGGAATGTGAAAGCCTGGTCGCATTTCAGGTTTGATGGGACGCCTTGTGTGTTGGGGAGGGTGTTTGAAAGGTGTCGTGGCAAAGGTGCTCTGGGAAGAGTCCCAGCAGTGTAGAGATACGGGGATGGGGTTGGGCTTTGCCTGCCTGCCTTTAACTGGGGTCTTGTTAGGGTCAGGCTTTTAATAAGCTTTTATTTAAAACAACAAAGAAATCGCCCACAAAACACCAAACCAAAAAAAACTCCAAAAAAACCCACCCAAAACCCTACAACCCCCCCCCCGAAAATGTAAAAAACCCCTAACCTTCACCCTACAAAAAAAACCCAACCCCAAACCCCCCAACCTTGCCCCATAAGTGGATGTAAAATACTTGGTTTTCATCACAGTTTTCCCCCATATTTTGTTCCCACACCGCTCCCCTCCAGGCCTGAGGAATGCGAGGTGGTTCAGTATCCCAGAAAGTCGTTACTAAACCCTTCCCAAAGGTGATTTAAGTGCAGGAACTGTGTGTGTGGCAGTGATTTATTTCATTCCTGCTCCCTTTTCCTTGTCCACGCCTCTCCATCAGGGAAGATGTTCCCATGGATTTGGAGGAAAAGCGCTGCTGACGTTGGAGTTGATTTGAATTCCCTTTTTCTGAGCTTTGCCGGGGCGTTGTTCCTTCTCTGCCTTTTTATTTAGTGCCCAGATAAATTCTGTGGCTCCAACAAATCAGCTGTTTGTCACCCCGAATAATTGCATATTCACAGAGAAGCTTTATTCCCTTTCCTGCCAGGGAGTGCTCTGATTTAGGGAAAAGAAAAGGGATATGAGCTCCCTCTGCCATAAATCCCATTTGCCTATCTCAAAACCCCTCTCCCAGCCAGAATTTGCTTGGATCACATCACCAGCATTAAGCTCCTTACCAAGAGTTAAGGAGGAGAATAGAATCCATGAAACTTTTCCAGGGACGCTTCAAGTTTCGTGGCAGGGGGAAAAAAATTCTTAATAAGTATCAGTGAAGAAACGAGGCATGAAAGCAGCATTTGTGGGGGAGAAAAATCTGGGTTTTTAGGGGTGGATGCTCCCAGTTTCCTGCTTGGAATCAGCCTGATTTCCTCTGGGTTTGTCTTGGATTGCATAAGGCTGTGTTTTACGTGAATTAAAAATAAAAAGTTGCTCTCAGATCTGTATATTTAGATATAAACTCCCACCTGGCTACAGCCTCCTTTCCCTAGGTTACACCTCTGCAGTGTTGGAAAACCCCTCTGGACCACAGAATTGTTAATATGACATGGAAAAATGTGTCTGGTGGCTCAGGCGGGGATTATCTGGGTGGCACCAGCGTTGCCAATAATTCCAGTCTTTCTGGATGATTTCATTTAGCAAATGGAATTAAAATCCTGGAGGGAGTAGGATGGGGATCTGTTCCTGCCATGGCCAAGGAGTGGGATGAGCTTTTGGTGGGCGTGGGCAGCACTCAGAGATCTGGGCTGGCTTCTCCTTCTCTCCCTCTTTTCTTTTTGTTCCTTTTTTTTTTTTTGTGGCACAAAATTGGGATTTTGTTCCTGCCCTTCAGTTGCTTCACATTCTGGCAGCGTTTTCCTCTTTAAGTGGTTCTTCCCTGTGCCATTCCAGTGTAGGGTTTCTATCCTTGCAGGGTTTCCATCTCACATCAGAGGGTCAGGTACCAAAGGTGTAATTAAGGTTCCCTCACCTCTTTTCCTCAAAGGCACTTCCAGCTGCCCGTGATTCTATAACTTTTCCCGAGTTGATCTTGGGTTCTTCATTGTGCCTAGAGTTGATTCTTTTCAATTTTGTTCCCCAGCTCTGAATCCCTACTCCTGTTTCGAAGAAGGATTTTCATCCCTGGATGTCATGGATGGAGCTGTCACCTGCCTGAACAGCTGTCCCAGCTCCACTGAGCTGTTTCCAGGGAAGGGAAGGAGGCAGGAATTCAGAGAGCCCAGGGCAGCTGGGGTAGCTAATCCCACACAGGTTTGGGTTGGAAGGGACATTAAGGATCATCCCATTCCAGCCCTGCCATGGGCAGGGACACCTCCCACTGTCCCAGGCTGCTCCAAGCCCCAGTGTCCAGCCTGGCCTTGGGCACTGCCAGGGATCCAGGGGCAGCCACAGCTGCTCTGGGCACCCTGTGTCAGGGCCTGCCCACCCTCCCAGGGAACAATTCCTTCCCAATATCCCATATATCCCTGCCCTCTGGCAGTGGGAAGCCATTCCCTGGGTCCTGTCCCGCCATCCCTTGTCCCCAGTCCCTCTCCAGCTCTCCTGGAGTCCCTTTAGGCCCTGGAAGGGGCTCTGAGGTGTCCCTGGAGCCTTCTCCTCTCCAGGTGAGCACCCCCGGCTCTCCCAGCCTGGCTCCAGAGGGGCTCCAGCCCTGGAGCAGCTCCGTGGCTCCCCTGGTCTCTCCAGGTGCCGTGGGTGCCCCAGGCAGAACCCCCCGGGCTGCACGAGTTCTGTCTCATGGATGCAGGAGGAGGCCGAGTGAAGTTCCTGCTGCCATTTCCATCCCCTGCATTCCCTGCTCCCGTGCCCTCGCTGTTCCCGCACCGGCCGGGCTTAGCCTGGCAATCCATGGAAGGTGCTGGGTGTGGGAATGCGAGCGGCTGGAGCCAGAGGTGGTGACAAAGGTGCTTTGATTTGCTTCCAAACCACCGCAGATTGGGTTTGGTGCGGATCATGCCGGGTCTGAGCTGCGTCACGGGGATTGGCCGTGTTCGTCCTGTATCCAGAACTCGAGAGAGCTCTGACATTTTATTAATTTTAATGTATTAATTTTTATTTATTAATCCTAATTTATTAATTTTTATTGATTAATTTATGTGTATTTATTTTTACTTACTATTTAATTTATTTTTATTCATTTTTATTTATTTTTGATTTTTGTTTTTATTCATTTTTTGGTTTTATTCATTTTTTTGTTTTATTTATTTTTTAAAATTTTTTAAATTTTTATTTATTTTTTTATTTATTTTTTATTTATATCTACCTTTTTTATTCATTTNAGGTGTCCCTGGAGCCTTCTCCTCTCCAGGTGAGCACCCCCGGCTCTCCCAGCCTGGCTCCAGAGGGGCTCCAGCCCTGGAGCAGCTCCGTGGCTCCCCTGGTCTCTCCAGGTGCCGTGGGTGCCCCAGGCAGAACCCCCCGGGCTGCACGAGTTCTGTCTCATGGGTGCAGGAGGAGGCCGAGTGAAGTTCCTGCTGCCATTTCCATCCCCTGCATTCCCTGCTCCCGTGCCCTCGCTGTTCCCGCACCGGCCGGGCTTAGCCTGGCAATCCATGGAAGGTGCTGGGTGTGGGAATGCGAGCGGCTGGAGCCAGAGGTGGTGACAAAGGTGCTTTGATTTGCTTCCAAACCACCGCAGATTGGGTTTGGTGCGGATCATGCCGGGTCTGAGCTGCGTCACGGGGATTGGCCGTGTTCGTCCTGTATCCAGAACTCGAGAGAGCTCTGACATTTTATTAATTTTAATGTATTAATTTTTATTTATTAATCCTAATTTATTAATTTTTATTGATTAATTTATGTGTATTTATTTTTACTTACTATTTAATTTATTTTTATTCATTTTTATTTATTTTTCATTTTTTGTTTTTATTCATTTTTTGTTTTTATTCTTTTTTTTTGTTTTTATTCATTTTTGTTTTTATTTATTTTTTATTTATTTTTTATTTATTTATTTTTATTTATATCTACCATTTTTATTCATTTTTATTCATTTTTATTCATTTTTTAATTTTAAAATTGTTTGTTTACATTTATTTATTTATGTTTATTTGTTTACATTTATTTATTATGTTTATTTGTTTTTTTAAATATATTTTAAAACGTTTTTTATTTTTATTCATTATGTTTTGAATACATTTGTGTTATATTTTGAATATATAATTTTTATATACTATTTTTATATCTTTTTACTGGATGTATAGAAGTTTCAAGTGTTCCAGGCCAGGCTGGACAGGGCTTGGAGCACCCTGGGGTAGTGGAAGCTGTCCCAGCCCACGGCACAGGGATGGACTTCAGAGTCCCTTCCAACCCAAACCATTCCGTGATTCCCTGATAATTATTCATAACACATTGAAAAATGTAATATTTATATATCATAGTTGCCGTGTAAGTAGATACTTAAACATAAACCTGGCAACCTGCCCCAAATCCAGCTGCAAACCACTTCAGGAACTCCCCCTGGGTTCCCAGGAAACCCGCCACAGCTTGGGAGCGCTGGGAATGCCGCTCCCACATCTCCCAGTGCTCATTTTGGGCGTTCTTTCACTGGAAGCATGAACAGTCAATATTTCACTGGGTTTGAATGCACTGCTGAGCTCCAAGCCCCAGGCAGCCTGGCCTTGGCTCCCTGGGCATTCCTGGGCATTCCTGGGCATCCCTGGGCATCCCTGGGCAAGCATCAGAGCCGGGCTGAGGGAGAGGCAGGGGAACGTGCTGAGCCCCACGGGGTGCCCAGGATGGAAGCTGTTCCTGCAGCCAGGGTGCTGGAACCTGGGATCCCAGCTCCTGTCTGCAGCTCCCTTTATGTCCCCAGTGTTGCTTGCCAGCCTTTGTCTCTTTTCTCTTCCTTCTTTCAAAATCCCAATTAAAGGCTGAATTTCAAAAGGCACAAGTGGTAAGAAAATGAAAAAAACCACAAACTAAAATTCTTCCCTGTTGCTCGTGGAGCTCCTTCTGTGGTGGCTCCTGGTGGAGAGGGGGGATCCTGGGGGAGATTTCACGGCTCAGCTCAGCTTTCAGAGCTGTCCTGGGCCTTCCTGCAGAGATGCCAGGCGTCCTTCCCGCTCCACCCTGCCCAATTAGTATGGATCAGAAGGCCTTGGGATGCCTGCGTTAATTAACAGAGCCTGAGCACAGTCCTGCTTTTGTGGAATCATGTGGCAACAGTGAATAGAAGAGGGAAAATGTGCAAAATTAATGAGCTTTCCATAGAATGAGTGGTTGATAGGGTTATTTAGGAGTGAGGATAAAGGGAGCCCAGTCCCTGGTCCGCCCTGCAGGTTCTGCCAGCACCAAAGCTGACACTGATCTGCTACAGAGCCATGAATCGGATTTGAGGGGGAATTCCAAATAAACAGGGAAGAGTTAAAGGTTTTGGTGAAGAAAAAATATTTTTAATGTTATGATTAATCTCTTTTTATCAAAGGAAGCACGCCGGGGTGTGTTCACGGAAGGAACTGGGGGACAGAGTAAGGAAGTGCTGCCTGTGGGGGCATCAAAACAGCTGCAGTCACGACTGGCTCCATCACAAATGGACAACATTTTGACTGGAGTTGTACTTCCATTTGAATTTTTCAAATGGTGCTCATGAGAACACGGCTTTGGGTTTGCAGGTGCATCAGGAAATAAAAGCTTTCTGGGGAGGAAAAAAAATAAAAGGAAATAAAATGCAGCTGGAAAAACTGGAGTGCAGGGCTGCAATGGAGGCAGTGGCAGGAGCTGACCTGGGATAAAAGGGGTTGTTTGGAGCTAAGTTTTCCTTGGGATTTTCTTTAATGTGGGCACCGAGCACGTGAAGGGAATTGTAAATAAGCTCCTGCTTGTGTTAGCACAGGAAAGGAGTTCAGCGTTCCCTGGTTTCTGTGGATCCTTGTTGGCAATGTGGTCATCCCTGTGTGTGTTTATTGCCCCTCCTCTGTTCTCTGCCATGGTAGAAATGGGGCAGGATTTGGGGTTTTCCTTCCACGCAGTCCTGCAAAACTTGTTAGAGGGGGATGCCAGTGGGGAAAAGCTTTGGGATTGTGATTCCTTCCCAATGTCCCATCCATCCCTGCCCTCTGGCAGTGGGAAGCCATTCCCTGTGTCCTGTCCCTCCATCCCTTGTCCCCAGTCCCTCTCCAGCTCTCCTGGAGCCCCTTTAGGCCCTGGAAGGGGCTCTGAGCTCTCCCTGGAGCCTTCTCCTCTCCAGGTGAGCACCCCCAGCTCTCCCAGCCTGGCTCCAGAGGGGCTCCAGCCCTGGGAGCAGCTCCGTGGCCTCCCCTGGACTCGCTCCAGCAGCTCCAGGTCCCAGATCAGACACCCTGCAGGTGGGCTCTCACCAGAGGGGTGGAAAATCTGTTGCTGTTTCTTCCCATTTGATTTAACATCAAACTCCTCTTCCCCCCCCAATAAAATCCTTGTGCTGAGCACGTGGGAAGGCATTTCCTGGAGTTCCATGCCCTTGGCACGTGTGGGAACTTCAGCTCCTCTCCTGGTGGGCCCTGCAGGGTGTTCGTGTCAGGTGCAAGGAGCAGCTTTTGGCCTCTGCCAACTGCACTTTTCGGGCAGGGAACAATGTTCTCTTTTTAACTGAGATTTCTGAAATGGATTTTGAAACCTCTCAAGAAGCAGCTTCTGTTTAGGCTGAAAATCCCAGTGGTATCAGGGGGATCTTTTTCCAGAGGCTTTCCAAGGGAAGCTGGACTCCGCTGGAGACAGGGGGAGTTCATTACCATCTCATTTACTGTCAGGAGCCCCCCTGCCCTTGTCTCTGGGCTCTTTTGCTAAACCCCAACCAGAGGAGCTGGGCTGTTGGTTTTCTTTCATGTTCACGTTGTAAAACGCACTGGAGTTAGGCCAGAGCCCCCCAGCTGGGGAGTTCCATCTCCTCCGGCTGTCCAAAGCACATGGATTCATGGAAACCTCCACGAGAACCCACAGGACACTCAGAAGGGTGGGAGCTGGGCACTGGAAAGAGATCTTCTCAGCTGTCGGGGAAGGAATTGTTCCCTGGGAGGGTGGGCAGGCCCTGGGTCCCTGGCAGTGTCCCAGGTTGGGTTGGACATTGGGGATTGGAGCAGCCTGGGACAGTGAAAGGTGTCCCTGCCATGGCAGGGGTGGGATGAGCTGATCCTTAATGTCCCTTCCAACCCCAAACCGTGCCTCCTCCGAGAGAGTTCTGTAGTTCCCTGTTTTCCAGCTGCCTCTTGAACAGCATCGTCCTTTCCAGTGCTTTTCCAGCTTTTCCCCCTTCTCTGGGCACCTCCTTCCCCTTGGTCAGGCTCCCGGTGGTGGGAAAAGCCACTCCAGCGGTGCCGTGCTCACCAGCAGGACACGTGGCAAAGGCAGCATCAAACAGAAAAAAAAAAACTTCCCCAAATTTGCTTCATCCCAGCATTTTCTGTCTTTAATTCATTATTTTTGGCAGTGGGGCATTGAGTGGATGCTCAAGTTGTCAGGAGGTTGCTGATAAAACGTTAATTTATGAAGGTTATGCAGGTGTTGGGATTTAAATATTCCGTTTCCACTTGGATTAAACCTATCTGGGAGATATTTTTATGCTCTCTAAGCGGATTCTCCAGCTGACCCAGCTTTTCCAGCCAGGAAAGAAAGGAGAAAAGAAAAACAAAACATTTTTTGCTGCAATCTTAGATGTTTTCCAGGGTTTCACAGATACGAAAAGAAAGGATTTAAGCAAATCCATAATTTATTGTTTGCCCTCGTGGATTTGCAGGCTCTGTTGGAGACACACAGGATGGATGTGGATTTTCTTATGGCACCTGGGACAACAGAGAGGTCACAGGGACAACTCAGAAGCTCCAAGTTGTCTCTTCCCTGATCCAGCCTTGTTCCTAATTTCCCAGTATCTGTTTGTTCACTGATCCTGGTTTTTCAGAGGCTTTGCACTCTGCACTGGGGCCAGGAACCCATGGAATCTGCTCTTCCAGGCGTTTTCTTTGCTGCAGACAGGCTGGGACCGGTGGGTTGGTGGTTGTCCTTCACTTCCTGGGTGGAGCAGATCCAATCAATTAATTCCAACTGAAATTTAATTAAAATTTGGGCATTGGGAGGGGGGGGTTGCTGTGGTGGAGGTGGCTCAGCTCAAGCCCCTCTTCCCAAACAGTGCTCCTGGCATCTCTGATTTTTGGGATGGGTTTCCCTGTGGATGGGGTTCCTGTCTTGTGCTGAGGGCTTTGCTTTCTCTGCTGGATTCTTTGGGATAAGCTTGGAAGGAGAGCGTGTGGATCTCTGGTCTTTTGGGCATCTCCTCCTGGGAACTCACTCAGCAGCTTCCCAAATGCCCAAATTCTCACCCACATATCCCTACTTACAGATGTGTATGGGCTGATTTTGGTGGGAATGAACCCCAGAAAGAAAATCCAACCTGGTGCTTACTTGAAACTATTCCATGATCTCCACCCTTCAGCCCTGAAGAAGTGACCACAGGCAATGCCTTTTTTTATCTGTAAAAACAGGGAAAAAATACAATCAGCAATCACTTCGAGGAAAAACCCAAATATTAATTACCCTGATGGGTGTTTTTTCCCTTTGATTCCAATCTTTTCCCCCCTGCTATGGATTTTCCCATAGCAGTTCCCACAGTGACACCTGCTGGAATCTGGGACGAGGTTGGCTTGCAGGCCCTCCGGAGTGAGTCCTGTCAGGGATTAATTAGGGAAAAAAATAAAAAATGAAGGGACCAGTCCATGTGGTCATGGAGACACCTGTGGCCACCCAAGGAATGGCCGCCAGGCTGGGAATGCTGGGAATATCCCCTGGAGACCCCCCCCAGCGATGGGATCAGTTGTTAAAACCCAGCTTTAAAGCAAAGGTTGGGCATGAAGGTGGGGAGATCCTCTTCCCATCCCCAGCCCTCCTCAAAATACGGCTGGGTCTTTTTCCAGGGAATTTATTTCCCTTGGGAAATGGGGTTGCTCGCACTTGGGGGTCTGTGCCTCTCTGCTTTTAAAAGTCCCCTCAGAGGCCTTGGGGATGTATTGGAAATTGCCCATTCTTGGGGTGGCGTTTGCAGTGTCTGGGTTGGAATAACAGGAAGGGGAAAGTGTCCTCGTGATGGCAAAAAGCCATTTCTTAATCCCTGGGCTGGGAGGCACTGGGTACCCTAAAATACAACCACGAGCCCCGAGGCAGGGAGGGACATTGGGGCTGGAGTTGCTGGTGAGGGGAAAGGGGGATGGTTTTATTTCCGGGCTGCAGCGGAGCGCGTTGCAGAGAGGATTTATTTGTGTTTTTAACACCCTGCGGCTCTTGTCCTTCATAGGGAATATCCCGTGAAGCTTTCCCGGTGCGCTCCTCACTGTGGGGTCGGATCCCGTGGGGCTGGTGAGGTGCCAGGGGATCGCAGGGCTCCCTCTGGTGCATTTATCAGCCGCTAGGACAGAGGGCTTGGTGGCAGCTCCTTCCCCTTGCCGTGTCCCTTCCTGGTGGAAAAGGGATCTTGTTCTGCTGGAGAAGCTTTAGGTTTGACTGGGAAAGGGGGAAAAAAAGGGGGGTTGGGGTTTGATTTTTGTGTTTCTGAGGATTAATTGGTGGGGATGGTTCCTCCTGGCCCTAAAAGGGTAGGAAATTCAAGAACTCCTGACCTTCAGAGCTTCCCGGGAGTCAAACACACGTGGAACTTCTCCTTCTCATTGGAAGTTTTCAGGGATTATGGAAAGAAGAGCATGGGACTGCCCTGATTTCCCGTCCCCGCAGTGTCCAAGGCCAGGTTGGATGGGGCTTGGAGCAGCCTGGGACAGTGGAAGGTGTCCCTGCCCACGGAACTGGATGAGCTTTAAGGTCCTTCCAAGCCTAACCACCCTGGGATTCTGTGGCTGGGATTCACCCTGGATTTGGGGGTCAAACAGAGGGGATTGGGTGCAGAACTTCAGCAGTTGTAGAATGGAAGTTTTCTGGATAGAACATCCTCTCTGAGGCCACCATCGGTGTAGCTCCAGCCTGGAGCTGACCTTTGGTGTCTTTTTTGGAGCATCCCATAAGAGATTTGGGTTTCCCTTGGAGGAAGGGTTGGACTGGGGCTGATTCCCAGCAGATCCTGGCCAGCGTCGTGGAGGTGAAGGAAGGACCAGTTCCGTGCCCGTTGGAATTGGCGATGGGTATCTGATGGCAATCGAGGGGTGAGCTCCCATCAGGAAAATCCCGTGGTCAGGATGTAGGGGAATTAAATAGGATCGCAGAGAACTCACCTCCAAAATGCAGACTGGGATCAGGAAGGGTTCCTTTCTCCAAGATCTCCAAGTCTTTCCGACCTCAAGACTGATTCTGGGTTCCTGCACCCTCTGCTACAATTTTAAGCAGCCTAACCATTTAGGCAACGGGAATTGCTGGAATAGCCCATATCCTATGGATAACACAGCCTTAGGGATTGGGTCTGGCATGGTTTAATCCTGTGCTATCCATGGCTGCTTTGGGGTTGGAGAAGGGGATGGCAAATCCTGGTCCTGGAGTCAGAACGGGCACGCTGAGAGCTCCAGGTGGGATTTACAGGAGCCTTGAAGGTCTCAGGTCACTCCTTCCGTGCTTCCTATCAGGTGGAAACATTGAAAATATTCCAACTCACCGTGGCTACTCCCGTGTAAAAAAGGGGGGATTTTGAGAGGTCTGTGAAGAAGATGGCAAAGGAAATCAGGTATTTTGGTGAAAATTCCTTTTTTCCCCTAATTTCCTTGCAGCCAGCTCTCAGAGGTGAGATGTGGGCTGGGACGCAGCGCAGCTTTGCCAGGGGGGATGCTCCACATCCCTGGCTTTTCCCAGCAGATGGGATGGAAAAGGGTCAGGGCAGCATCCTCCCAAAGCCCCTGCCTGAGGCACTCAGGAGCACTTAGATCCCTTTCCTGACTCCTTTGGTTTTCCAGCAGCACCAGATGTCCCCTGTCTGGGATGAAACACGAGCTGCTGTCACCCTGCCGTGGCACACGGGGCTCCCAGTTCATCCCCCAGTTCTCCCAGTGCTGGGAGCTCACCCACACTCGGCACAGCTCGGGTTTTCCTCCCAAAAAGAGGGGGAAAGATATCCTGAAACTCAGCTTCCGTGGATATCTTGGGATGATCCAAGGCTGTGGTTCTTCCCCTGAGAGTCACGGCAAACTCTCACAAAAATCTTTGTGCTTCGGGTGCTCTTCCTGCGCTCAGCCTGAACCTCGTGCTGCAAAAAAAGGCTTTAAGAACTCCAAAGGAGTAGGAAACGGGAATGAGTGGCTCTGGTGGTCATTTGGAGACAAGTGAGGGGGAAACAGCTCCTCGCTGGGAACACTGAGGAGGCTGCTGGAGAGGGAAAGGAGATTCCTCAGTCAGGGGAAGAGATGAGCTCTGCTCCTCCCGTCCCGTGATTTCTGTCCCCCGGGAGAGATGGGAAATGGGAATAACGTGGCTGTTGCCAGCTTTAAGCTGCCGCTGTCCCAGGATTTTCCCTGTGTGGGATGGGATCCCATCTCCGCTGGGGCCGGACGCCTGTTCTTGTAAATCCCAACGGCCATTTCCCCAATTCCTGCAGAGAAGGCCACACAGAGTAGAATTTGGAGTTTAAAAAAGCCCTGGTGGAGGAATTTCGGGATCATTGTGTCCTTGCCCGGTACGGAAAGGGTCAGCTGTGGCTCGTCCCAAAAATCTGACCTAGACTGCATTTCCCAGCCTTGCCCTGGTTTTCTTTTCAGGACTGATTTAAGAGATGCTCCCAAAAAAATATGCTCTAAAGCACAAAAGAGGTGGGAAAAGCGCAATATTTCCAAGCGAGGTCGTTGCAGGAAAGGTTGATGGAGGTGTTGCTGCTGCAGGGTCACTTCTTGACGTGCTTCATCCTTCAGAAATCTCAGCTTTCACCATCTTCTGGATTCAGGATGGGATTTATTTTTTTTCCTCGCACCTTCCTGTTTAGTTACCAGTTGTCCAAAATCCTGGAACGAGTTGGAGGCAGTGGAAAGGTCCTATCAAATTTTCTTCCAAGCAAAGCTGAAATAGGCTCATGCAGCTCCAGCCATGGCAATTTTAGCAGCAGAAAGTCTATTAAACAGTAAAAAATACTGATTTCTGCGCTTAGGGAGAAGAGATTTTGCATTTCTATTGTAAAATACAGGTTTTATCCCAATTTTCCAAGTTCTGTTGTCAAGGAGACAGTGGCAACCCAGGTGAGGGGCTCAAGGCAGCTTCGTTTTCCGTTGGGAAGAGTTATGGTGTTTTAAAAAATGGAGATTTCAGCTTTTCCTGAACTCTGTTTTGTACACAGAGTGAAAGTTCACCTGCTGCTGCAATAAATATATTTGGGGCGAACACGTGATCTTTTGGAAGTGTGATTCCCTTCTGGAATTCCTCGTTGGGCGGACTGGGAATAGAGGCTGAGTTTGTGTGGCGTGGGCTGATAAAACTCTGCCTCTTTTGTACCCTCTGGGGAGCTGATGGGAGAAATCAAGGGCAAAGGAGGAGATTTCAAGGGAAAAGGAGGAGATTTTCCAGCCAGAGCCCAAATCCGTGGGGATGTAACAGGGAGTACAAACGGAGAGAGTGTTTAATTCATCTGCCAAACTCAGGACTGGGTGTCACCTGCACAGAGCCCTCGAACTGGAAGTGACTGGTGAATCCTGGGGTTTAAACTGGGAAAATGACCTGTTCCAGTAAGAGTCTGTAGAGGATGGATAAATCCAATGATTTCCATGATTTCCCTTGCAGTAAAGTTGGTTTCCAGTGATTAATTTGAAGTGCATTTGCATATGGAGATGTAGAGTCTCCTCTTTGGCCTAGACCACAAAAAGAAAACACGTTTCACAGCAGGTGACTGGAAGAGTGGCTGAATATATTGAATTAATGTGCATTTTTTTATTCCTCATGATGGATTCTGGAATGGGTTTGGATCCTCGTGGCAATGCAGATACCTGGGGTGAATAAACGCGCAGAACGCGGAGGAAACGCAGAAATGAAACAAATATGCTGATTTAAGTTGTTTACTTCCAGGTTCATTTTGGCAAGGAATCGATTCCCACTCTAATAACTGTGGAACAGACCCATGGATTTAGGGAGGGCAATTGGATTTCCACATGCATTCTTCCGTTACGAGGAGGAAAACCAACTCAGAGCTATTTGGGGAAGGATGGAAGAGCAGCTCCTCCCTTGCATTGCAGTGAGATTTAATTAAACCCCCACGGACTGGAGCTGCTGGTGATCGGAGCCAGGTTTCGTGGGGCAGTGCCGTCCTGGGGTTCTGGTTCTGGTTGGATTTCCTCAAAGTTCCTGTGTGTTAATGTCCAAAGGAGGCTGGGAATGTCATGGAATTATACAGATTTCAATCCTACGAAAGCTTAAAATTCCATGGATGTGACTGGCCCAGGGCCCACAAACATTTTGTTGGTTTTTTTTTTTAAACTGTATTTTTATTTTTTGCTGACTTTTACTGTTTGCTAATTTTTACTCAGGGTGACTGATGAATTAATTCCACTCTGTTGCTTCGGGATCCTTTTTCTAATTACTGATTCTCAGCTAATTCTCCACATTTCACAGTCATTATCTGTGAATCTGGTATTATTTGAATTCCCAGGCAAAGCTTTTTGGGGTTTTGACCCCAGTTTGTAGCTTGATCTGCGGCCTAATACCACTATTGCCTTTTACCCAGCTACTTTGTTCTCTCTTATCTCTCCTGGGAATAAATCCTATTTTTTTCCGTATCAGTTCATCTTGTTTTCCTGGAAAATCTTGTTGCTAAAGTTCCTCTCCTGTTTCTCCTGACCCTGTGCTGCTCTCACCCTCTGTCATCTCTCTGCTCTCTTAATCCTTGAACTCTTGAGTTCTTCCTCTTGATCTTTGAGGTTGGTCTTGACCTTTTGCCTTCTTCATCTCCATCTGCATCTCTGAACTTCCCAGCTCTCTCAGCATCCTCTCCTTCCCCCGTTTCTTGTCCTCCCCAAATTCCTGTTTCTTCTCAGAAGACGGTCCTTAAAAAAGAAAAGAGTTTGAAATGCAGCAAATCCTCACCCACACAGGCCAGCTCCTGCTTTCCAGCCAGTCCCAAGGGCGTTCCAGGAATGGCACAAGGAAAGGGCCAGGAGCTCCTTCCATCTCGTGCACCTTCCCTTTGGACAGCAGGAACCTGGGCCAGCGTTTGCCAGACGTGGTCCCTTACCCACCTTGTTGAGCGCCCTGAAAACTGCGCTCCCCAGGAGTTGGGTTGAAGTCCGGTGAATGTAAAAGAAAAGGGCATAAAATCCCAGCCAGAAGGACAATGCCGTGTTTTCCGTGACTAGGAGATGGTTTATCCCTAGCTCATGTCCTTTCCCTTAGTGCTGCTTGGTTTAGGGGGCTTCTGAGAGGAGCCGTGCTTGTTGAATTCCAGACCCGACAAACCCTGTTTGACAGCTGACAGAAGCCACAAATGCTGCTGTTCATCCGCTGTCCGCGGGCACGAGGAGAGCTTTGTTAAGGCTGGCTGTTCTGGTGTAAAGACCTTGACTCTGGTGGTGCAAAAGGAAACGGAGCTGCTCGGCTGCGTGCTCTGGGCCATGGAAATGCCAGAGGTGTGGAACTGCTGCTTCTTTCCATGCAGGAAGCTCCTGAATTATCCCAACGGTAGTGCCTCGCTTACAGCTCAACGCAACAGGCCTGAATTCCTGCTGGAAATTCAGCCTGGGTTTCAGGACCAGCAGTTCCACCTGAGGAATTGTCAGAGTTGGAAGAATCCCAGTTTGGAGAGGGCCTTTTGCTCTAAATTGGAATGCGCTGGGTTTCTCTCTTCCGCAGTTTCCATCTGCAAAGCTTTATTCCCATCTCCCGTCTTGTCCCGGCAGCTCAGCTGGGAGAGGGCTGGGCCCAGCCCCGTTTGCGGAGGGTTTTTTTTGCCTTTGGGACACTGAAATGGGAGGAGGTTTTGAAAAAAAGGAAGAGCAGGAGGGTGCCAGTCCCATCTCCTTCTCTCCTGCTGCCTCTCAGCACAGCACAGGGAAACGCAGATACAGGGAACAGCAGTGCCAAACCCCCAAAGGAACAACCAGAAATTAAAGCAATCATTTAACCAAAGAACTTCAAATTAGGAACATTTCCCACATCTTTGCGTTTCAGGACCAGCAGGGCCCTGTTTATCCCCTTTGGTTTCTCCATTTCAGTATCCTGTGGATTAGGTGGAGGCTGTACTTGCTTTTGCTGCAGTGAAATAATTGTTGAATATCCATTTTTGGCTGTCCCCATACATCCTTTTAGATTTCCTTTTCCCTGGAGCAATCCCTGTGCCCAAGTCCTCAGAAGCTTGGATTATATCTTGATACAACCTCAGCCGAGGGCAGATGAACTCATCGTGGGGAGCCATCTCTGAAATCTCAGTTTAGTTCTAAGCAGTTGCTCTTGGACCAGGGGGTTGGATCCATAATCCTCACGTGTCCCAGCTGTATTCAACCCTAGAATTCCACGATTTGTGTTATTCCGGAAGCTGTGCTGTGCCCGTGCACAAACAGCCCCTTTAGGTGTAGGAAGAGCCTTGTTCAGGGATGGTTTTGCAGGAACTGGAATCAACCCAGGAAGTGCAGAAGGCCCCGCAGCTGGAGAAGACAGCCGGAGTGTCTGGCTCCTTCCCAGGAGTGCTTTCCTCAGTGCTGTCACAGCCCATTAAGGAGCCACAGTGAATCAGCGCAGAGGAGATGTTTCCCAAAAGGATTTGACAGGGAGACAGGCTCCTGCCGCTGTCACAGCACAGCTTTTGCTCTAAAATACACACTCAGAGTGCTGGTGGGCCTTCAGAGGGCTGGATCTTTAAGGAGGAAGAGTAAGTTTGTAATCCATCAGTGTGAAAAACAAAAAAATTGCTGCAGGGCGTTGCAGCTCAGTTAGAGCCAGCTGAGTGAAAATCACAGGATCACGGAATGGTTTGGGTGGGAAGGGACCTCAAAGCCCATCCAGTGCCACCCCTGCCATGGCAGGGACACCTCCCACTGTCCCAGGCTGCTCCAAGCCCCAGTGTCCAGCCTGGCCTTGGGCACTGCCAGGGATCCAGGGGCAGCCACAGCTGCTCTGGGCACCCTGTGCCAGGGCCTGCCCACCCTCCCAGGGAACAATTCCTTCCCAATATCCCATCCATCTCTGCCCTCTGGCACTGGGAAGCCATTCCCTGTGTCCTGGCACTCCAGGCCTTTGGAAACAGTCTCTCTCCTTTCTTGTAGCTCCTTCAGGTTACTGGAAGGCCACAATTAGGTCCCTTTCCTCATCTCCTTTCCCAGTTTTGTGGTCCATAATTATTGTGGAATTAAGGGCATGAGTTAACCCTCTCTTCCCCTCAGCCCTGCATCTTCCTCATATTTCAATTTCCCCCTTGTTGCCCTCTAGTTAAGCTGCTGCTCGGGTATTGAGAAGTCTTGGGTGTCAAAAATTAGGGATAAATGAGGAGAGGACCCCAAAAGGATAATCCTCCCCACTGGCTGTTTCAAGGAGCAGCATTTTTAGATAATTGCTGGGAGTGGGACACTCTGTAAAACCAGGGAAACAAATCTGTGTGATTCTTAAGGAATTCAGTACAGAAGACTGATATTTACCTGCTTGATTTTGCAGGGTTTTCAGCACATAAATACAGTTTTCCATTTCATTTTGTTAAATAAAACATTCCTGTTGTCATTTTAGACCTGAAAGGATGTTTAAGGCAGCAAATCCAGAACAGGAAAAATAAATGTAAAATAAAAGCTGCTTCTGTTCGGAGTTTTGCTGACAGCTCTGTGAGTATTTTTTAAAGCACCAGCAAAATAACATATTTAGGCTATTTTTGTTGTATTTTAAATACACCCTGCATGGCACGGGTGGGACGTGGAGAACCGTCATCAACCCCGTGTTGCCGTCACTGGTTTGTGCGGTGCAAACCCGGCTCCAGGGAGTCAAACTCCTCATTTCAAAGCCACCTTTGTGCCCCCGCTCCCCTGAGGGGACCTTTTGGCGCCGTGGGTCGCGGCGCATTCCGAATGGCCCGTCTCCCACCTTTTTCCCAAACATTCTCAGCATAAACGCAGCAGTCAGGGGCATCCGGGTGGAGGGAAAATGAGGTTTTCTGAAGTTTGATGGGTGAGTTGGTCTCCAGAGTGGAGGTTTCTTCATGAGGTCTGGGTGGGCTCGTTTTTGTGGTGGTATTTGGGAGCAGAAGCTCCAGCTGAAGTTTGTGACTGGTCAACCAAGCTCAGTGGGCCAAAGTCCTCACCCAGACCCAGTGAAGCTCTGAAGTTGCAGAGGTGACGTTTTTTTGTGTGGTGGGTGAGATGTGCCCTGGCGTGTTGGGGACGAAGGAATTATTCACACAATTAACTTTCCTGACAGGGATGGAATGGGGTGGGCACTGCAATATGGTTTGTACGTTGCTTTGGGTCTAGTATCTGTGGGAGATTTTGGTCTCGGGGAGCACAGGGACTCAAAAAAGGAGTTTGTTGACAAAATTTGGTGCTATTGGGCCCCATTGTTTGTAATTTTGTCCGTGTCCCGGTTTTGAAAGACAGGTGTCTATTGAGGAAGGCAGAAGCCCCCTTTGGATTGGGTGTATAACTCCTCGAAGAACGAATTATTATAATTTT
>VXAZ01004082.1:90145-101115 GCA_013399875.1 Gymnorhina tibicen | reverse complement strand
AAAAAGAAGGTAGCAGAAGGCAGAAAAACCTGCAGTGAGGCGACCTCTCCCCAAAACCGACTGCAGCCTCCGTGTCTTCCGAAAGCCGAAGAAAGCTCGAGCGAGAGAAAAAAAACTAGCCTTTGCCCAGGTAACGGGGCAGTTGAGAAGTCTCCTCCCTGCTTCAGCCAGACCTTTTGTCCCCCTTAAGTACCTGGCAGTTATCCTTTACTATGGGGAAAAATTCCTCAAGAGGAAAAGAAGAAAGACGAAAAGAAGAAAGAAAAAAAAAAAGAAAAAAAAAAGAAACAACTCCCAAACCCCAACAGTCCGTTTTCAATACAAGCTGGTCTCATAAAAATCCAGTCACTCCTGAAGAGAACTTGCATTGGGTGTTTCTCCACTCGAAGAAATGTCCGTGCCCACTCCTTGACATTCTGCACAGGAGGAGGGATTTCACAGAACAGGGTATTTGCCTTTTTTAGAGCATAATCTGACTCAAGCACGAGATTGGGAGTTCTCCTGTGGGGTACCTGGAGCAGCTCATGGAGACCTATCCATGTCTTACCCTCTCAAACCTGCTGAGTGGGCATTTCCCCCTGCCAGGTGCTGGGATTTTTTCATTGTTTTAAGTAAAACTGACAACAGAAGAAAGGGGACAAAAGCCCCTGGTATTTTTATAGAAGCTGCTCTTACTGGACAAACAGGGATCTCCACGGGAGGCACTTGATGGAGGACTTCAAAGGCAGGAAGAGCTTCACCTTTTTTCATTTAGGTTAGAAATGCTATTGTATGAAAGATTCCAGCTTCTCCCTATGCTGAGGGACGGGGCAAGGGGAAACGGCGTCAGGCTGGGCCAGGGGAGGCTCAGGTTGGACAGCAGCAGGAATTTCTGCATGGAAAGGGTGCTCAGGCCTTGGAAGGGGCTGCCCAGGGAGGTTTGGAGTCCCCGTGCCTGGAGGTGTCCAAGGAAGGCCTGGAGGTGGCACTCAGTGCTCTGGGCTGGGGACAGGGTGGGCATCGGGCACAGGGTGGGCTCCGTGGGCTGGGAGGGATTTTCCAGCCTCAGTGATCCCGAGATTCTGTGAACTTTTGCCAAAAGTCTTCTTCAGAGAACTTTATGTGATGGTACCAGAGGTACCTGAGGAGGAATCGCTTCCTCTCATGCGGGGCTAAAAGCAAGAGCCTTGTCTTTATTTCCTCTTCCACGTGCCCTGAGCGAGCCCTTGGGCACTCTGCCTGCCCAGCACGGTGCTCTGAGCCTGAACAGAGAGCAAGAATTCCGTGAGAAGGGCGGAGCACACGGATGAGCTGATTTGTGCTAGAAAAGAAGGATTTGAGAGCAGGAGCGTCGCCAGCGGATGGGAAGGATGGGTTGATTCATGCACGAAGAATTGGGGGTGGAATTAGCTGTGAAAGAAAGGGCTTGGAACACATAAACACGGGGGTGTGGGCAGCAGGAAGGGCATGGAAAGAGGCGCCAGTGACGAGCAGGTCAAGCGAAAAGAGGGCTCTGAGTGACTGGGCACTCAAGGAAGGACGAGAGGAATGTGATTGGAATGCTGGGAGAAGGGCTCGGCTGAGATCGGAGTTTAGTTTAAAGAAGAGGAGACAAAATACGCCGAAGCGAGAGGCAGCTTTAGGTGCTTCGAAGCTCAAATTTGTGTTCCTTCCATTCCTTTGGCAAAGTTCTGGGTGGGAAGTTCGGGAAGACTCATGCGTGGGAATGGTTGGGATTCGTGGGATGGGAAGAGCCATGCGTGGGAATGGTTGGGAAGAGCTAGGGGTGGGAATGATTGGGTGGAATTTGTGGGTTGGAAGGCTGGAAGAACTTGTGGGTGGGAATCGGATACGGCAGCAGGACTGAGACTCAGTTCTGCAGTGGTTGGTGCTTCCTATGATTTCCCAATCATAGGAAAAATACCATTTAACGTATCTAATGAGCATGGATTACCTGTAGTTTGGAAGCCTTTAGCCCCGTATTTTCATTAATTGGATTTTTGGGTGCCCACAAGATTCCACTTGAAGGGATCTGATCCCAGCACTTTCTAAAATCAGGCCCTTCCGAGGAATTTCAGCCTGGATGGTCAAAAATGTGCACCTTAAATCTGCTCTCCAGAAACACCCCACATAAGCAGTAAAACTCTGCAAGTTTTTGTCCAGGTCTCCTCCAGGCTTTTGTTTTCCCCTCCCTCTTCCCACTCTGGCACATGAAAATGGGAAAAGCTGCGATTTTTAGATCCTTGGAGTCCTGTCAGGGGCATGGCAGCCCACAAAATGTTGCTCCTGACCCACGTTCCCCAGTCCCTCTTCTCAAGAGTGACATGGTATAATACTCAGGATTTGAGATTCTGATGGAGAACTTTAATTTTTTTTTAATGTACCAGTGTCCTGCGCAGTGTGAGAAGTATTAATTGCTGCTTTGACTTTGTAATTTAATTTACCCATAATTCCTTGTTTAGGATGGTGGAAGCACCCACTCCCTTAACTCTGTGTATTTTCAAGACCTTCCCTAAATAATTCTGTCCTGGAGCTGCCTCAGATACCTTTTGTTTTTTTAGGATACTTCCTTTTCCTTAATATCCCCGTTTGCCAAGCACTCCCAAACCACAGAGCTGTTTTTCCCAGCTGGGTTTGTGCGAGGCTTTGCCTGTTTATTTTCCTGGGAATTCTGTTATCAGTCTGTAAGTGGCACCAAAAAGATAAATGCGTAAAGATAAAGAAATAAACTCAGGTCAACACAACACCCTTGAAAGGAAACCTGTCAAGCTTAACCAAATTTGAGGATTTGGATCAATTCCCAACTAATTGTTTTAGCGCCAATCCTTGCTGGTTTGTACATACTTTGGAATTAGAAGTTCTGATGGTGGGTGCAGGGCATTTTTGGGGTGATTTTGTCCCAGATTTGGGCTGGGATAGAGCAGACCTGATGCCTCCAGCTCTCCTGGGCACGGCTGAAAAATCCAACAGACATGTATCCCATGGGAGATGCAGGAGAGGTTGGATGGGAAGCTCCTGGCATCCCCCAGCCTGATGTTGGTTGAATTTGCAGGGGCAGAGCATCTGGGATGAAAATGCCAAGGTTTGAGGGGGGGGTCTAAATATCAATTGGAAGTCTTAATCTAGACAATATTTGGGTTTCCTGGTGATGTGGAAGTACCCATTGCTTTTGCTGGGGTGACACAAGGGATGAAGGTGTTTATGAAGTTTAGGTGCCAGCACTTATAAGCCGTGACACAAGTTTAGCAAGGGCTATTCCACAAAATAAGGCAAAAAAAGAGATTAAACTGCTGTAATAACAGGAGAAGAGCAAAACTTTTTCGTTGAATAAAGCCCTTGCTAGCAAAGCTGGAAAACCACCAAAACCAACACCAAAAAAAAAAAAAAAGAAGGAAAAGAAAATTTTGACATCAGACTTCTTATTGCAGTTTAGTTCGTGTAGCATATTCCCTGTTGAAAATTCCTCTGTCTCGCTGACGTGCTAAAAATGGATTTAGGCTGAGAGAATAATTCATCTGGGCACAAACTGGCACCAGCACAGCCAGAAGAAAAATGGGCAAGCCACAAACGCTTCCCGTTTAATTATTTTATTCCTCGCCACAAGACAGCCTTCAAGTCACAGCCAATGTCAGGCTGGGATGAAACGGGTCCGGGGTGATGTTCTTGCAAAGCTGCCAAAACACGGGCTGGGAGAGCAGGCTCTGCTTTTATTTGTTCGTCTTCATTTGGGTTTTTCCCCCTCTTGCAGACTCACTACGAGAGTGGGGAGTACATTATCCGCCAAGGGGCTCGAGGGGACACCTTCTTCATAATCAGCAAAGGAAAGGTGAGTTCACACCCTCCCGGGGCCAGGGGCTCCCCAAACCCCGCTCCAGCCTCTCCCCCTCCCCTCCCGAGGCACACGTGTGCCAGCACTTGACATTAATTAAGCTCCTTGGCTGGGTCGGGAGGGAAGAAGGGCTGAAAGTGCAATAATCCCCTGCTGGTTTGCACGTGTGCTCCCAGGGAGCACTTCGGGGTGGAAACTGTTGTTGGGTCTCTGGCTAAATGACCACAAAAACCTCAAGTTTTTGGACGTAAACCCTACAGTATTCCATGATTTCTTTGCTAAGCATCCCACTTCCAAGGCTGGCTTCCAGGCTTTGTTCCCATGGCTCTCTCGTCCCAGCTTCTCCAGATTCATAAATAATAGGAAGGCAGGGATGTCTGGGCTCTCTCCATGGGGAAAAAAAGGTCTCGATTTCTATTCCACTGCTCACAGGGAAAGTATTTTTGATCTCTTTTCCCGTAAAATCCTGATGGGATTTTATAGGTGAAGTTTTTTCCTTCCATTCAACAAGTATTTATAATGTTTTTAGCCTGCCTAATACACTTGAGAGACACCTGGCTTCTTTCCACGTAGCAGGATGGAGATTTTGGAGGGAATACGCAGTGATTTCCAGCTGCCAACTTGTTTTCCACCATCATCTTCCACTTTCTGGGAGCCAGTCTTCATTGGAAGGGAAAAAATGGTCTTTTTCAGATCGACAAGAATGTCATGGAGAAGTTTTTGAAATGAAGTTTAATCATAGCCTGCAGAAATCCAAGTTTGTTGGTTTGGTGCCCTTTCGCTTCCCTTCACTCAGAAGTTAATATTCCCTTTTCCTAGGATATGGACAATCACGAGCCAGGCTTCACATCCTTTTGTTTTGGTTTTTTTTTGTCCTTTTTTAATGGGCAAAAATATTGGGATGGTGCATCTCCCTCCCACGTTGAGTGGCTGGAGCCGTATTGGCCAGGGAGGCGTTTGCCCCATTGGCCAGGTGGGTCCCATCCCTTCCCAGCAGCCACAGAATCCTGTAATGGTTTGGGTAGGAAGGGACCTTAAAGCTCATCCCATGCCATGGGCAGGGACACCTCCCACTGTCCCAGGCTGCTCCAAGCCCCAGTGTCCAGCCTGGCCTTGGGCACTGCCAGGGATCCAGGGGCAGCCACAGCTGCTCTGGGCACCCTGTGCCAGGGCCTGCCCACCCTCCCAGGGAACAATTCCTTCCCAATATCCCATCCATCCCTGCCCTCTGGCACTGGGAAGCCATTCCCTGTGTCCTGTCCCTCCATCCCTTGTCCTCAGCCCCTCTCCAGCTCTGCTGGAGCCCCTTTAGGCCCTGGAAGGGGCTCTGAGGTGTCCCTGCAGCCTTCTCCTCTCCAGGTGAGCACCCCCAGCTCTCCCAGCCTGGCTCCAGGGGGCTCCAGCCCTGGGAGCAGCTCCGTGGCCTGCTCTGGGCTCATTCCAACATGTCCTCAATCTCCAAAGAAATGTGAAAAGCAAATCCCAGTGGTTGAGCTGCAGCCCCTACCCCTCACCCAGAGGATGAAGAAGACCTCCCATGGCCTTGGCCGTTGCTGCAGAGCCCTGGACTCCTCCTGGAGCAGCTCCTTGGCTCTGTCCCTGGCCTCTGCTCCTTTATCTTGCTGTGACAGCTGCCGGCCAGAAAATGGGAGCTAAAATAAAACAAGGCACAGGGACTTGCTGAGAAATTCCCAGACTCTCAGCTGGAGCCTGATGGCTTGACAGAAATTCCCACAGGGTTAGTTAAATCCTGCCCAGATTTCTCTTCCAAGCTTATTGCTTTGGAAAAGAGACACCAGTGGCTGATGGATGGATGGGGTTGGAGAGGGTTTCATTTTAATGCCTGATTTAGGACATCAGGCCGATGTGATAATTAATCCATGCTAAGGATGGGATCGAGCCTCAGCAGTGAAACATGGAATAAATACCAATGAAATACAGGATTTTAGAATCCCTGTGTACTGCCTGGCACCTGCTGAAGCTGGAGCACATCACCCCCCGTGTCCTGTGGTAAAACTTGACCCAGGCAGCTCAGGAAGCCAGGAAAATGCTGGCAGCAGCTCCTGTTCCTGGGATCACACCTGCAGTGTCTGCAGTCAGCCTGCACAGGAGCAGGGAGAGCTCCTTAGGGAATCTCTGCCTTGCCTGTCACGTCAGAGTGTCTGGAGTGACAGAATCATGAAAAAGTCTGTGTTGAAGGGACCTCAAAGCCCATCCAGTGCCACCCCTGCCATGTGCAGGGACACCTCCCACTGTCCCAGGCTGCTCCAAGCCCCAGTGTCCAGCCTGGCCTTGGGCACTGCCAGGGATCCAGGGGCAGCCACAGCTGTTCTGGGCACCCTGTGCCAGGGCCTGCCCACCCTCCCAGGGAACAATTCCTTCCCAATATCCCACCCATCCCTGCCCTCTGGCAGTGGGAAGCCACTCCCTGTGTCCTGTCCCTCCAGGCCTTTCTCCAAAGTCCCTTCCCAACTCTCTTGTACCTTTAGGCCCTGGAATTCTGCTCTAAGGTCTCCCCAAAGCCTTCTCTTCTCCAGGCTGATGTGAGCAGAGATTATTTATTACATTTCTGAGCCCATTACTCCTCTCACACTTAGAAAACTTCTGCTCTGTTTTCTTCCAGCCCACCCTCCACTGATAATTCTTTTAGGACCAAAATCCTTTTCCCCTTCTTCCCTGCCAGCTCCATCCACCCCACTTGACCCCACTCCTGTGCTTGATTAGTTTATTTATTTTAACTTGTTTCCTCAAGCCCCAGCAAGCAGAAATCAAAGTGAGTTCCAAACATGTGGCGTGCAGGAATCTGTGGGATAATAATGGATGGAAATGGCTCATTCCCTTCTGCTTGGGAAGTGCTGCTGCTCCATCCCTTGCCTTTATCCAGAGGCAGTGAGGGCCTTGCTGGGCCCTTTTCCACCCTTTTCCCTTTAGAATCCACAGCGTGGCACCATTTTAATGCAGGTTCCCCACTGGAGCCTGGCTCAGAGCTTTGAAGCTCGTAGGAGTCGCACTGCCCTAATCCCTGAACACTCTTTGCTTGGGATCGGTGGAAGTCAGGGAAGAAGGGCTGAAATCTGCATTGAACCTCCCTTTGTTTGTCCGGGGGCGTTCCTGGCTCATCCATCCCACATTCCCTGCCCTTCCCTGAGGCAGTGCAGGCGTTCAGTGCCGTGTGCTGCTCGTTAAGGACTCAGACCCGCTGGTTCTGCCACCCCTGAAAGAGCTGGGACAAGGTGCAGGCCACAAGTGTCAATTAAACAGAGATATTGTGTCAATTAAACTGGGATATCGCTGAATCCAAAAGGATCTGCCTGACATCCCACATTTTGGCCTTGGGAACTTCCACGTGCAACAGCTCTGATTAAAAGGATGGAAAGATTGGATTTCTGCTCCAGCTGGAGTTGTCCCCTCCCTGAAGTGGAGAGAGAGCAGAGCCACCCTTCGTCCTGCAGTGCCCCAAACTGCTTCGCTTCAGCTGTGTCCAAATGGAGGTGATTTATGTTATTCCTGCCCCTCCAGGGAACTCGGGAATGGCCGGGAATCATGTGGAACAAAGCTAAGGGAAGCCTAGGCCGTGTGTCTGACCTATGCACAGCACATTTTTGGGATTTCATTCTCCTGTGGCTGTGCTTGTGCAGCCAACTCCACGTTTAGAGTTAAAAACATTCCCAAACATCCAAAGCCGTGTGTTTTTGCCGGAGCAGTGGAAAATCGCTGCTCATTTTCTTGGATGGTTGGCAATGCCGAGGGAAGAGTGCAGGACTCTGGGGAACTGCGTGGTTCCCGGAGGATCTTTTCCTGAGAGAGCCAGGAGGTGACAAATTCCCCTCTGGACAAAGAGGTTTCAGTTGTTAATGAAAGGTTCCCTGAATCCCGTGGGGTTTTGGCTTTTCCACAGGTGAACGTCACCCGGGAGGACTCTCCCAGCGAAGATCCCGTCTTTCTCCGCGCTCTGGGGAAGGGGGATTGGTTTGGAGAAAAAGCCCTCCAAGGGTAAGTGCTCCCTATGAAGTAGTTCTTGAACGTTGATGTTTTCTCCAGGGTTTTTGCAGCTTTCAGGTGGTTCTGGCCGCCTGGGAAGAGATTGGGAGTGGATTTATTCTTTTGGAGTCACTGGATTTGTGTCAGGAGGAGGCCCCACCTCAGTGGGAAATGGGGTTTGTGCTGCACTTGAGCAGCCAAATGCAGACCTTCCCTTGCTTGTGGACGTCAAAAATCAGTTTGTGTTCGTGTTTCCTTCCCCAAACATCCACTGGAAGCTCATAAAGTTTGATTTTTGCAACTCGGGAGTGTTATTCCTGTATGGAAAAGGATAATCGTGGTCGTCCTGACGAGGTGGATGGCTGAAGGCAGGGCAGTTTGGGGGGTTTCAGTTCTCTCGCTGTATTTCTGTGGGGTTCTGGAGGTGGAAATTGGATGTGAGTGACCACTTTTACCTAAACATTTTCCTTTGGGGATGAGCTAGAAGAAGAGAAGCTGCAAATCCATATTCAGCAGGCGGTTACTATAAAAATTGGCTTTGTTAAGGCAGGAACTGGGGACACTTGTTCATCTTCGTGGACAAACATCTTTTGCTGGGCGTTCATCTGCGTGACAGAGCTCTTGGGCTTTTTTTGGGATGCTGTGGTAACGAGGTCAATCCCTCCTCTCCCACCCTTCTCCCAAATAAAAGGTGGCAGAATATTTGAAAGGCCGAATTTCCTGGCACTTCTTGGCAGCCAGAGACGTTATCCGGCACAAACCCCAGGTCTATGAATCTCTGCCTGAATTACAAAATATTGTGGCTGTTAAACAAATACCCTGCTTTTGATTCCATCCCTGCGCAGCCCTGGCGACACGGAGCATCCCCGTGCTGGGAATTCCTTGGCGTTTCAAACGGAGCAGTTTGAGATGGGTTCATTTACAATACTTGGCTGCACGTATTTGAATATTCAGTATGGAAATGGAAACTTAATTGTTGAGAGTACGTTCTCCACGTGCAGGGAAAGCACAGTCCTGCATCCCTGGCAGTGCCCAAGGCCAGGCTGGACACTGGGGCTTGGAGCAGCCTGGGATAGTGGAAGGTGTCCCTGCCCATGGCACTGGATGAACTTTAGGGTCCCTTCCCAGCCAAACCGTTCCACGATCATTTTTTTGCCGGAGATGTGGAATTCCTCCAGAACCATCCCTCCAGTTTGCTGCTAATGACAGGAGTCCTACAGGGAGATTTAAACGGAATAATGGGAAATATTGTAATGTAAACATTTGGCAGCTCAGTAAATGGCTAATTAACGAGCGTTTGTCAGGACTGTGTGAGACATCCCTCTTCAGCCACTTGGGAAACCTTTAGGATGATTCCACTGCTGTAAAATACATCTATGGCTGAGAGCTTGAGACAAAATGGAATTTTTACTCTTATTTTCTTTCCTTTTTTCATCTTTGATTAATTTTTTAGAACTTTACCACGGCCCTTAGCAATACTTGGAATCCCAGCATGGTTTGGGTTGGAATGAACCTTACAGACCAAGGGACACCTTCCCCCGGGCTTTATTAAATCCCGGGGTTTCGCGTGCGTGGAATAAAACAACAGCTAAAAAACCATTTCTCCATTAGGATAGAAAATGATCCTGAAACGCAGCCCGGCAGGAGCTGGGATAACAAATCCCTCCCAGCAATATGTCCCTGACGGAGCCGCCGGGGGCTGATGTGCATTATCCCATCTCCCGTGCTCACGGCAGATGGCACCCATCAGTTCCCAGGATCCCGTTTCACAGCGGCAGAACAGGCCGTGAAACGATGATCCGCGTCCTCTCCCAGTGCCCCTCGTGCCTCCCCGGCTAATCGGAGGCGGCAGATGGATAATTTGCAGCCTGGCACGACGTAATTTAGGGTGCTCCCACAGTCAGGTGATGTTTTCTTCATTGCAAAGACGACATTTTGGTAGGGCTGGTGACAAGAATTATTTCTGTCAGCAGGGAAATAAAAGTTCCTTCAGGTCAGCGCAGGGAGATAACTCAGTGATAACTCAGTGTGGAGAACTCAAGTGTGGCTCAGGTGCTAAAACTGGCTGAGAAATTAGGGGGTGCTGCCTTGCTGGCCTCACACAGCTGCATCTTGCTCCAGAACATCTGGAGCACACCACAAGCCCCTTCCAGAGGGGATGTTTTGGGAGCAGCCGTCCATCCCATTGGATGGAAAACGTGGTTTAGATTGTGGTGGGAAGTCTTGAGACAGAAAATGATGGGGGAAGAAAAGAGCACAGAGAGCAAATCTTTAGGAAAATGAGGGTTCTGAGCAGCCTGGGATAGTGGAAGGTGTCCCTGCTCAAGGCAGGGGGTGGAATGGGATGGGCTTTAAGGTCCTTTCCAACCCAAACCGGTCTGGGATTCCATGAATGCCTCCTTCCTGCAGCATATTCCATCCTATTTACACAGGGCTGGTGGTTTGGGTTTGGGTTTGGGTGGTGTTTGGCTGTGGGTTTCACCTGGATTTGGGATCCAGGAGGAGCTCCGGACCCAGAGCAGGGGCACAGGGCAGGGGGCTGATGTTTGGAGAGGTGGTGATGGAGCAGGAGAGGGAAGGGTTTGATAGAAATATTCATGGTTTGGTTCATAAGGCTTTGACCAAACTGGCCAAGTCTTGAGGTCCAGCTGGGATTTTATGGTGAGGGCTTTGCTTTTTAAAAAAAAGGGGTCCCTAAACACTCAGTGGCAACAGAGGAAGAATTTGGGTGGGTAGCCCCAGCTGAAGCTGAGACAGGGCCTCCACAACGTGTGTGTGTGCGCACTGGATGTGCTGGTGTATAAATGTGAATGTGAGGGCTGTGTCCTGCTGAGAAGAGCAATGGCAATATGGACGATTTAAAGCTACAGGAACAGCACAAAGTATAACAAACATATTCCACATGATAGCATGAAAACAGCAGCTGGTTTAAGGCTGTTTTATTGGATTTCTAGGAGGAGATTTCTAATGCTGTTTTATTCTGAAAACAGCTGAGTTTGCTCATTTGCCCATGTGGGCTATCCTGGAAAATAATGAAATTATTTGCTTTGCAGGGAAGGACCTGGGGGACACCGAGCTGTCCCCGAGCCAGCAGAGTGTCCTGGGGGTGCTGGGGGACACCGAGCTGTCCCCGAGGCAGCAGAGTGTCCTGGGGGTGCTGGGGGACACCGAGCTGTCCCCG
>VXAZ01004082.1:12873-88109 GCA_013399875.1 Gymnorhina tibicen | reverse complement strand
CCCCTTTCCCTTTCCCCTTTCCCCTTTCCCCTTTCCCTTTCCCCTTTTCCCTTTCCCTTTCCCTTTTCCCTTTTCCCTTTTCCCTTTTCCCTTTTCCCTTTTCCCTTTTCCCTTTTCCCTTTTCCCTTTTCCTTTTTCCCTTTTCCCTCTGCAGCTTTTATGGGCTGAATCCTTTTCCGATGTCCTCGGACTGAACTTCCCAGGAATAATGAGGGTTATATTTCATTTTCATGGGACACCTTCCTTGCCACCCCCTGCTCCCACTAAAACCTTCCCACCTGCTGCTCTGTGAACCTCGTTGTCCTGAATTTTCCAGGGAAAAGAGAGTGGAATGGAGGATTGGAAGTATTTATCACTCCGGGACACAGGGGCAGGCACACAAGTGTAGATGTGGCAGGAATTTCATCTCAGGGTGACATTTCCAGAGAGTTTTATATGAATAAAAGATATTTTTGTCCTACAGGAAAATACCATTCTAATTCCTGTTTCTCCAGGGAGAACCACAGCTCCTTCCGTTGCAATCCATGTGTTTGGGGAACAGGCATCCAACCACCAAAAAGTGTTGGGGAAGGGCCTGGGAAGCAGCAAAATTCCTGTGTAGGAAAGCAGATGAAATTTCTGATGGGAAAGAGCTGGGAAAATGGGCTGTGGGGTGGAAGGACACTGAGGGAAGGGTCCCTCCTGGGGTGATTCCTCTTGGCCTGAAGCCATTCCTTGGTCACAATGCAGAGACATTCCCTATTCCCATTCCAGCCCAGTCTGGAAGAGTAGAAAAGGGAATTAAAAGTAGCCACAGGGTAGGAATGCAGTCCAGGATGATGCAGGATAATGCAGGTTTCCAGCCAGGAGCCCCGTGGAGATGGAGATGCACCCACAGTGTAGAGGCCACCATAAAACTGAAGCAGTGCTGCAGGTGTTAATAGGCAGGAGAATGAACAAAAACAGCCCAAAGAGAATGAGTAAACCCAACCTTCCAACTCTGCCAAGGTGAGAAGCATCTTTGCCGCCCCCGTTGCTAAATAATGGGGTTTTCTCCATAAATCCAGGGTGGTTTTGCCCTTTTCCCGACACCCACGCCCTGTGTGTATCCCAGGGACTGTGGATCCGACACACGGTCTCCAAGGAGCAGCTGGAATTTTTGTCATCCATTATCTCAGCTGCTTTTCGCACTTCTTGCAAGCACCGGGTGATCTCAGAAGATCTTTCAGCCTTTGTTTCCCTTTCCCTGCCAGGGAGCCAGGCCTGATGGATTTGGATCCATCGCCCCGAGGCGCAGGGAGCTTTCCCAGGCTTTGGGAAAGCTGCTGGCAATTCCCTGAAACAAAACCCTCCCAGAGGATTTGGAGGGCGAGAGCTCCAAAGCTGGGACAGCTGCGAGCGAGGGGGCACAGTGACCCCGGGCTGGTGTCACCATCTGCTCCCCTCGGGGCTGGGGCTCTTCCTGCACGGATCCGGCCTGGAGTCGGAGAGGTGGCAGCTGGGCCTCGGAGCTGATGGATCTCCTGAGGGTGCACAAATTCAATGGAATGGTGGAAAACGTGGCCCTGCCCTGCCCAGGCTGCTGTTGGGGTGGCCTGGCCTCAAAGCCTTCGGCTCGAGCACAGATGGAGGGGGTTTATGATTGCAGAAGTGTGGAATTTCCACCCGGCCCTTTGTGGTTTGTTTAATTCTGGTCTTCCAAGCATGATGGGTTTGCTTCCCTTCCTCCGAGTCAGGCCCTTCTCCCAGGTACCGAGCAACAGGAGAAGAGGAAATGGCCAGGGGGGAGGTTCAGGCTGAACGTAAGGAAGGATTCCTTCACCAAAAGGGTTGTAAAGCATTGGAACAGAGTGCCCAGGGAAGTGGTGGAATCCCCAAAAAGCATAATCCCAGCATGGTCTGGAAGTGTCCAAGGCTTGGAGCACCCTGGGATAGTGGAAGTGTCCCTGCATGTGGCAGGACGTTGGAACAAGATGAGCTTTAAGGTCCCAGCCCAAACCATTCCGGAATTCAGTGCTGATTTCCATGGCTCCGGGCCTTCCCTCTCTGCCTTTCTTTTGCCAATACACGAAGGAATGAGCTGGGAAGGAGCAGAGGGCAGAGCAAGGTGTGCTGGCTCTCACGGGGTCCTGCTTGGGAGCAGGTTATTTTCTGCTTTTCCAAAAGGAATGAGTTGGTCTTTTTGGCCCTTCCTGCCTAAAGTCACAGCACAGAATGGATCCTACCAGAGCTCCATCCAACCTGGCATTTCCAGCACCCAGAATTCACTGCTGACCACCCCCCTGAACCAGAGCTGCAGCTTTAATCATTTATAATCCTTGCCGGCTTCAGTATCCTCAAGCAGTTTAAAACCTTCCTTCTCCTCCTGCACGCTTTAAAGCGTGGCACTAATTGCCACAGAAGGCTGGGGCTTTTAATGGGGCTTGTTTGGGGTTTTTTTTTTGGATGAGCCATCTGCTGCTCGAGGCGATGCCTCCGAGTTCTCAGATGTGCAGCTGACTTGTTGATATTTAGACTCTGTTGTCTGAGATCATGCATGTGGCAACAAGCCGGGTGAAGCCGATTTTTCTCTACTATCTTTACATTTTCTGGCGTATTTAGTGACTTGTGAAGATCTCTGGAAGGTGTCCCTGCCCATGGCGAGGCAGTTGGAAGTACATGATCTGTGAAATCCCTTCCAACTCAAACCATTCTGGGACCCTCTGAACTCAGCACTACTTTTTCTTTAACTAAAGAGCCACGCTTTTTATAGAAAAAATGCTGTGTCTTAAAAGTATTGCAGAGTATTTCCATATAAATATTGTGTACATAAAGCATTCTGTTTCTGTAGAGGTTTGGATCTGGAGCTCGGCCCCTGCAGTGTAGTTCTGCGTTCTGACAAACAGTTCCGTTCATCATTTAAGGTTTTTCCCTAATTTTCGTGCAGAGGGCTGACACCACCTTAAGTCAGGCCCGGTGCTGGTGACCCTTCCCAAAAATCTGTGCAGTTTTCAGGTTAGCTCCACAAAAAATTGACACTTCCAGGCTTGGGTAGGGTTTCTTTAGGAGCGAAGTGGCACAGCTGCAGGGAGACTGGAGCGTGCAGTTCCTGCCCACCGAGGCTCTGCATTCATCCCATCGAGGATCGAGGATCGAGGATCGCTTCCCAGGGTTGGGAAGGGCTAAGCTCTGGCAGGGCTAAGCTGATGACTCGGGGCTTGATTTTCCCATTGTCCCACGCCTTGAGTACAAATTCCTGCACTTCCAGGGCACTCCAGTTCGAAGTGAGGTGCAGGGGCTTGATTTTCCCATTGTTCCACACTTTGAGTACAAATTCCTGCACTTCCAGGGCACTCGAGTTTGCAGTGGGGTGCAGGGGCTCGATTTTCCCATTGTCCCATGCCTTGAGTACAAATTCCTGCACTTCCAGGGCACTCCAGTGGGGTGCAGGGGCTTGATTTTCCTCGTTGTCCCACGCCTTGGGTACGAATTCCTGCACTTCCAGGGCACTCCAGCGAGGTGCAGCTTGATTCTCTAATAGCACTGAAGCAAACCCGCTCCAGTGAGGGCCAGCAAACAGGGGGTGGAGAGGGACAGACAAATTATTTGGTACTTAGGCAAGAGCAGAGAACTCCAGGGCTGGAGGATGCTGTGCCCCATCAGCACCTGCTGGAGAGGCCCCTTTGCATGTCCCCAGCCTGGGGACATGGAATAGATCCTCGTGGAAACACCTCTGGCACTGAAGGGATGGGGATGCTCAGGAGTGAAAGGCTGGTGCACAGGAATTCACCTTCTTTTCATTTACTGTCTAAGAGAAAAAGAAGAGAAATGTCAAGGAATCATGGACTGGTTTGAGTGGGAAGGGACCTTAAAGATCCAAAATTCCACCCCTGCCATGGCAGGGACACCTTCCACTGTCCCAGGCTGCTCCAAGCCCCAGTGTCCAGCCTGGCCTTGGGCACTGCCAGGGATCCAGGGGCAGCCCCAGCTGCTCTGGGCACCCTGTGCCAGGGCCTGCCCACCCTCCCAGGGAACAATTCCTTCCCAATATCTCACCTGAATTTCCCCTCTGGCAGTGGGAAGCCATTCCCTGTGTCCTGTCCCTCCATCCCTTCTCCGAAGTCTCTCTCCATCTTCCCTGTCGTCCTCTCCAGGCACTGCAAGGCCACAATGAGGTCACCCCAAAGCTTCCCTTCTCCAGGCTGAACAATCCCAGCTCTCTCAGCCTTTTAAAATCTGTCTTTATAATCTTTTTCTGAACCTAAAATCTCCCTCAGGGAAAAAGAGCCATTAGGAGATAAGGTCCCTTCCAACCCAAACCTCTCTTGGAGTCTAAAATCAAAATTTTCCTACTCTTCTTCTCCCAAAAAGGGCATAAATAAACATGAATTTGTGTGGGGAAGTTACACTCAGAGCAAACTTGGTGACTCAAATGTAGTTAGTAAATAATCAAGCGGTTTGGAGCCTTAAAGACAACAATGGTTGGGTTAGAAAATCAACAGCTTACGAATTGTTCTTGCTTTGCTCCGACTGAGTCATAGCCCGGGAACTCCAACTGTTTATTTTTTTCCTCCTTTGAAGATGTTGTCTGAAGAGCAGGCACAATATTCCTGCTGCTGGGTTAAAAAAAAAAATCAAGAAATAATAAAAATATAGATCTGTCTGTAGAAGCGGAGTGTGCTGGGTGGAGGAGGGCAGGATTCCAGGGGTTTGGGGCAAGGCAGCACCACGGAAGGTTTATGGCTCCCACTACATTTGCTTCTGCTGCAGCGAACGTCTCCGAGAATTCTTCCGATGTCTTTTTCCCTCTGTGTTCCTTCCGAGCCTGAAAAATAATTATTGAAATGGGGAATGCAGAGGGAATAATAAATGTTACTGCTATTTATCAGCTAAGAAAGCTGCTGGAGCACTTTTCACATCAAAGAATATGGTTTTCATTTATGAAATTTTGTAAGTAACGCAACTTGGGGTATTTATTTTTCCTGTCTGGAGCGGGATGAGTGGAGTGGGTGGTGATGGAAGAGATTCCAGGGGTCAGCCCTGGTTCTTGCTTCCTGAAAAGAGCAAAACCCTGGGACTGCACTTTGCTTTTCCCATCCAGAGGGTGTGAAACCACCTGGCAGGGCCAAAGGCTCCAAACTCTTCCCTTTCCCCTCTTTTTGTGTCTTTTTGCGGGCAACTCCTGTGTTGTGCGAAAGAAAAAAAGGCAACGATGGGAAAAAAAGAGAATTCCAACCTAATTTTTGTCCTGCGGCAACACCTGGCTGTCAATAATAACCATCAACTATGGGGTCCAAAGGTTTTATCCTTGAATTTCAAAATGAGGCTGTTTGTGTCAAGAAGGATGGTTTATGACAAATGCTTCTAGTTGGGGAAAAAAAAAAAAAATCCGTGCTCTGAAATCAATGTATTTTTAACGAGAGGAGAGAAAAATCCCTGTACAAGAGTTCCAGTGAGGAAATCACACATTTTTCCTGGGAAAATGCTTCCATCAAAATACTCCCGCCAGCTCTGTTCAGGTTTGCAAGCATTAAGTGGAACTGAGGAATGCAGCAGTGAATTTTAATTCTCTTGACTTCCTTAAAAAAGAAAAAAACAACAAAAAACCCCAAACAAGTGAAGATGCCTATAAGGGGATGCAGGAGTAGGAATTAATTCCTGGGATGTAGACAGGATAATCCATGTTAGCAAACCCTCGGAGCAGGTTTACAACAAGATGGAATCAAAGAGGAGGGAAACAGAGCAAAAAACGGGACGCCAGCATAAATTTATAGCTAAATTTACTACAGCACCGTGGTCAAATCTCTTTTTACACCCAGGATGGATTTGGGTTTGTGTGTCAGGCTTGGAGCTCCATTTAAACTTCCCGTCATTTATAAATTCGAGAAAATTGAGGGAGTTTTGTGCACAGTAAACTGGAACTGGGATGCAGGGCCCACTCACTGGGTGATCATTATGAGGCACCATCATAATGAAATGTTCAGGCCTGCGCTTTATAAATAATCAAATGTTCTTTGTTAGAGCCATACTGAAATGATTCCACCTCTGAAATACAGAATGGCATCAATTCCCGGCTCGCATTTTGCCTGCTCTAATTTAAGCACAAAGGGACCGAAGGAAACGGCCTCAGCTTGCACCCGGGGAGGTTCAGGTTGGATATCAAGGAAAATTTCTCCACCAAAATGCTGTCAAGCACTGGGACAGGCACCCAGGGCAGTGGTGGGATCAGCATTCCCAGAGGGATTTAAAGGATGTGTGGAGGTGGCACCTGGGGACATGGGGGCAGTGGTGGCCTTAAAGCCCATCCCCTGCCACCCCTGCCATGGGCAGGGACACCTTCCACTGTCCCAGGCTGCTCCAAGCCCCAGTGTCCAGCCTGGCCTTGGGCACTGCCAGGGATCCAGGGGCAGCCACAGCTGCTCTGGGCACCCTGTGCCAGGGCCTGCCCGCCCTCCCAGGGAACAATTCCTTCCCAATATCCCATCTAAAGTTCCCCTTTGTCAGTGTGAACCCGTTCCCTGTGTCCTGTCCCTCCATCCCTTGTCCCCAGTCCCTCTCCAGCCCTCCTGGAGCCCCTTTAGGCACTGGAGGGGGCTCAGTCAGTGATACCAGCCCGGGAACGATGTAGGAATAATCCTGATTTGTTCACGTTTGCTGTTCTCCTCATCCTGCCGCCATAAACACCTGGAGTTCCATAGGCTGAGCATTATCCCTGTCCTGTATAAATTCCTGTTTCTTGACAGCCATCGCTGTACCAGTGCCATGCTGTGAATGTAATGATTATTAACATCAGTGTTCAGGCTCAGATCAGATCTTTTACCCGTGTCCAGCCTTGGCACAGGGGCTCTTTAAGCTGCTGATGGCAGATCAGGCTCCAACAGCTCCGTGTTCAGTGGCAGCCCCTGAGCTCAATTTGAGTTTCCCCGGCTGCTGATACGAAGGGTACACTTAAGCTTTTAATTCCTTGGTGCATTCCAGCAGATTCCTGCTCTCCCAGCCCGTCCCTGTCCCTGTGCGGTGTCACTGTGACTCCAAAGTCACAGAGCCAGCCTGGCCACTGGGATCCTGGAGAGCAGCAAGGCTGGCTGGTAACACCCACCCTGAGCGGGGTAACATTTAAAAGTGATAAACTGTGTTACCACCACCCGAATTTGGGTGTTAATGGAGGTGAGGGCACAGCCTGAGCGTGGGTCTTGCGAGGGGCAGCGCTCCCGTGATAGCGCCGGGGTCGGTGTGAGGAGCTGGGGTTCCCTTTGGGTTTGGCTCCCAGAACTGGAGTTTTGGGATGGTTTTGCTCCTAGGAGAGCCTGGTTTTTATTGTGAGGTCCATGTGGGCGAGACCCAGGGTCCCTCTTTGCTGAACACAGAGGGTTGGGGTTGTTTATTTAGGAGTGCTCCCCTTAGGGCTTAACGACCCACTCAGGTTTTGTTAGGCTGAACCACGATGTCACTGGTCCTCCAAAACTCCCCTGGAGGCTCAAGCTTCCCATTCCAGGGAATTTAAGAGGGGAAGCATCTCCAGCTGTGCCAGCTGCGTGGGGCAGTGTGTGAACAGCTCCACTCCCTCACCATCAGAGCTGGGACACTGCCACCCCTCCCACAGGGCTGGGACGAGGGCTGGGCACTGGGACGCTCCATGGACAATGCTGATTATTCCCAACTGGACACCTCGGATGGACGTGGGAGCCTCAGGCAGTTGCTGATGAGCGTAGGTGAGAGAGGACCCTCAACACATGGAATTAACCATTGGTTTCCAGGGATTTTTGGGATAGACTGGACCATGCTGCCTTCTCCAGGACTGAGTTACCTGCTTTATTTAAGCCTGGCCATTGCACTGATGGGAATCTGGCCAGTGGAGAGCCCATGCAGCCCCTGCTCCTCTGGGACCTCTCCTTCCCGTCCCATGGCTCATCTTCCTGCCCCAGTCCTGCCCCAGTTGATTCTCTGCAGGTTCAAGGCACCAAACCTCCTCTGTCTTCTTTGTTCTCCTCACACAAGGTCCTTATCCCCAGATCCACTTGTTCTTGTGCTACCAAACTGTGCTGGCAGTAGGCTGATTTCCTTAATTCTGATTATTGTCTCCCTGCTTCTGCCATCTCTCCAGCGCAGCAGCAGCCCCCCAGCTGTCTTTTCCTTCCCTGACCATCGTTTGTCAGCTTCTTCTCCATTCTCTGCCCAAGAAATCCCCGCTTTTCTCTTTCCAAAGAGGAAGCGGACAAGTTGTGGTTCTCCTGGGGTGCTGTCACAGGTTCCACCACAACTCTGTCCTCCTGTGGGATGCAAAAGAAATTCTCTCCTGGTCTTCTCTTGGAGTTGTCTTCATGGTCCCCATGATCTACAATCCTTCTTTTACTCTTTCCCTTCATTTCCTTCTCCCTTTTGGATCTTTTCCCTCACCAGATGAGCACGTTTTGAGCTCCTCGGTGGCAGAGTTCTGAGCTGCTGCCCCATTTTCCTCTCTTCTTACCACCAATGTTATTTATTGAGTTGAAGGCTCTTTGGATTTCTTCTCTTCCAGTTTTACAGCATCATCAAGTCGTGATTTGAGCCGGAGGGGACTCACAGAAGGGCATCTGGCACAGCTCGAGTCCCAAAGGGCTCTGATTAGAGCAGGGCGCTCCACATCCAAAGGCACTTTCATCCTGGATGGATGGGTTTAGTTCTTTTTTCTTTTTCCTTTCCTTTCTTCATCTTTTGGTCAATCAGCTCAACTGCTGGAATTTAGTAAAGCCATTCCTAAGCATTCATAAAAAAACCCGAGAGCACCAATCCATTTTTGGACTTGGAGAGCTGTCACTGGAACTCAGAGCTGCCAACTGTGACTTTCTCTTGGCATCCCCAACTTCCTTTTTCCTGCACGCGGTGGAAGAGCTCTGTTGGTTCTCCAGCCCCCACACAGGGATTGCCGGGATTTGTTTCCTCCTTTTTGTCTTTTTTTTGGGTGTCTTTCTCCTCCCTTCACTGGACTTTCAGCTCATTTCCTCCGTCCTGGTGTCTCACAGCTCTTTTCTGAGCTTGTCTCTCTCCCAGCAGCAGGAGAGTTCCATATGCAGGAAGTCTCCAGGACACTTCCATAAGGCAAAACCCTCCAGAGGTTTTATGGCTGGATGCTGCTGGAATTGCTGTGCTCTGGAATTGCTGTGATCCTCCAGGATGGCTTTGACCCTTTTGCTTGGGCCCTGACTCCTCAGTTCTCCTGCCTCAAACCCCGACTCTCCCTCTTTTCCTCCATGACCTGCCCCCATCCAACCTTTCCACTGGTGATTTTGGCATCCAACACCCATTTACTGCACTCTAAAGTATCTTGGGGCTTCTTCCTGATGCTCCTGAGCCTGGGAGAAATTCCCAGTAAAGACTCACAGCACTGCCCAGGCTTTGAAACCCCTTAGAAAGTGCTGATTTGGTGACAATAATTATATTTCCTGGATTTATTTCTTTAAATTGCTGTTTGTCACCGAGGTCTCTGCAGGCTCTTGCCGTTTGAAGCAGAGTGCCAGTGATTCTCCCGGGAGTTTCACCACGGATTGTCCCAAATCTGACAGGAGCGATGGGAATCGTTGCGCTGTGTGCCTTGGGTGGAACAGGCATTTTCAGAGGCTTAGCTGTGTTTATATTCAATAAAAAAAGGGAAAAGCTCATTTAAAACGACTAAAGCTGTGGGCAACCTTCATCTCAATTTAATCTCGGGCATGCTCAGGCTGAAAAAGTGGTTTGGGGTTATGTGGCAGAACTCACCCTAACGAAGCAATTTCACTCCGGCTGCTGGAGGGGCTGCCGGAGATTTAAATACATCAAAATTTTGTTGTATTTAGTTTTTTTTCCCCCCCTCAGCCCCTGGGTTTGTAAAATCCAGTTCTTGATTCCTGAAAGCTCCAAACGACGCATCCTTAAGGCACCTGCTGGATTCCATTACATCTGCAGCCGGGCTGTAACGAAATGAAACGCTGGCCGCTGCGGAGCTGAGTAGAAGCTGGAGCATTTTAGAGTTTTCTATGAACCACGATCTCATAAAGATGAAAGTGGCTCTTACGGGAGGTTACCCGGCGTTTGTCCCACGTGCTGCTTTGTTTCCTCATTCCGTAGTTGCATTTTTGATATAAAATATTAGGGGAATTTGCAAAAGAATAATTGTGTTAGAATATGACTTCTGCACCGTTCTGGGGCTGAGACGGTGACAGGGAATATCTGAATCCTGGAATGGTTTGGGCTGGAAGGGGCATTAAGGATCAGCTCATTCCATCCCGTGCCATGGCAGGAACACCTCCCACTGTCCCAGGCTGCTCCAAGCCCCAGTGTCCAGCCTGGCCTTGGGCACTGCCAGGGATCCAGGGGCAGCCACAGCTGCTCTGGGCACCCTGTGCCAGGGCCTGCCCACCCTCCCAGGGAAGGATTCCCTCCTTATAAATGAGCTTCTGGTCCTGGACTGAAGCTTTCCAAACCATCTCTAGCCTTCTACGGCTGAGTGGGTGGGAAGAAATCAAAGGCAATTAAGTCAGGGAGAGAGAAAGGGATGTGAAATTCCTGGACAGGGAGATGCTTTTATAGACTGAAGGGACTCAGCTCTTCCGTGGAACTCCTGCTCCTCTACACCTTTGGCTGCAGGAGCAACTTCTCCGTGCTGAAAGGACAGGAATTAGGCAAGGTAACACTTGCTGGGAATATTTGGGAGTTCAGTGGAGTGGAGGGAATGCCTCAGGCCGCAAAGAGGCTGGAGGATTTTGCAGCCATGACGTCCAAGCCTTCATGCAGAAGCTGCAGAGTAAATCTTGCATCCAACAACCTGGACATGATCCCAGTTCCCCACTGCTGGTAAAGCCTTCCCAGGATTTTAACATCCTGACCTTGGGCACTTTGAAATGTCCTCCAGGAAACTCCACAGAGGGAGATGGAATTTGAAAGCCAGTATTGTTCTTTTCTGAGGCTGAGATGTTTCCAACATCTCCCATTTCCACAGGTCAGTGCAGTGCTTGTCGGGATGGCTCTGGCTGGGATTTTCTCTCCTGTCTTGCATCTGGAATTGGCATCTGAAATTCTCCCAGTGCTCTCTTCAAGCTTCCTGGGATAAATCTGCCTGAAGGAAAACTGAGGTGGCACCAAAGGGTGTTTGGTTCTCGTCCTTCACGTGACCTTTAAGTGTGGTTTTTCGTCTGGGGCATTTAAAAATGAATTGGATTTGCCAGAGGGAGTGGGGAATCGTGGGCAGGAAATAGAGACAAATCAGCTGAATATTGGCCGAAAAAGAGCTCCAAAGGTCCCTGCTCTGACCTCCCGCTCCAAGCAGGGATGTCCCAGCTCCTGGAGCGAAGTCATCATTCCCTAACCTTAAAACTCTCCAAGGATGGGGCATCACCTATTGCGCTGCTCCAAGTTTTCCCAAAGTTTTCCATGTCCAAGCTAAACCTCCTAAATGACAACTTGGAGCAGCCTTCAAAAAATTTCGGGGGGAATAAATCCCAAGAGACATAATTTAAGCTAAGGAATCTGGCATTTAACAGGGATTATTGCCACTGTTCGCTCCAAAAAGCTCTTGAGCCTGGTCTTTCTTGTCAGGAAAATGGGAATATATCTAATCTCCATGGATTTAGGGGTGTCCACAAGAGCAAAGGATTAATCCATAGGCATCACATTATATTTTTTTTTAAATCTTCCATCATGTGTCCTTTCTGGACAGGCTCTTAGGGACTTAGAGAAAAAATTAATAATAAATAATTTGGCAGTTTGGGAGAGATGCCTCCACCTGGGAAACTTGGGAGAGCTGAAACTCTTTGGAATGCTGGGAAAGCCAGAGCCTTCTGCGCTGTTGGTTTAACGTCCTGCTGCTGCAAAAAAAGGAGGAAGAATTCAGATTTTCGACTCGCCCCCAGCGTGTCCTTGAGCGACGTTGGTTGTTTTGAGGATAAGGCTCCCTAAGCAGGACATCTCCAAGGAATGCAGGCTCATTTAGGAAAGGTTTTATCATTTGGAAACTCTTGATGAAAGGCCTCTAATAAATGATTGGAGTCGCAGCCTTATTTCTCCTTTCCTGGCTGCAGAAGATCCTTTTCCCGTGGGGAGATTCCAGATGAAGGACAGTGAGAGGGTGGAAGGGAGGGATTTTAATTGCCAGGAGCTTTGATTTCGTAATGGGACAACGACGCCGTGTCCCTGTGTGAGAAGCACTGGATCACTTCTCCGTTTGGGGGATCCACGTTTTCCAGCTCGTTGCTATCAGTCCCCAGGGCTTGGAGAGGGATGAGGCAGCCATGGGAAAAGGGACTTGATTCCTTCAAATCCCACAGCAGTTTGGGTTGCGAGGGGCATTAAGGATCAGCTCATTCCATCCTGTGCCATGGGCAGGGACACCTCCCACTGTCCCAGGCTGCTCCAAGCCCCAGTGTCCAGCCTGGCCTTGGGCCCTGCCAGGGATCCAGGGGCAGCCACAGCTGCTCTGGGAATCTGTGCCAGGGCCTGCCCGCCCTCCCAGGGAAGAAGCTGACCAGGTGGGGGTCGGTTGATCAATGGTCTAGGAGGTGTTCTCGTTCCCTGTTTGTCTCTGGTGGTTTATTAAATAGCGTTAAAGTGCTGCTGCTGAGCCGTTCATGGAGAAAATGGGTCAAGGACCATTTTCAGGTGGCTCTGGCTGCCGAATTCTGTTGTTGCTGCTCTTCTTTTTGGAGGGAAATAATGCAAATAAACATTTTCCTCTTTATCTGTGCCAGTCTGCTGGGCTTTTGACTTTGCCTGGCTTTGAATTATCTGATCAAGGCTGGCAGATAATTTCCTTACGGAGGGTAGGGCTGCAAGGCTCTGGTTTCTAAACTCTTCCGATTTGTTCAAGGTTTAATTGAATTGTCCTTGAATGGGATAATTAACTTTAATATATCTTAAGGATGCTCTTGTCGCCCACTGACTTATTAAAACAGCAGTGGATGGGGTGTGGCAGAGTTTGATTTCACTTTAATGAAGAAGTGGTCATTTCATACCCCTGGGTTGTTTCACTTGGGGAATATCATTAATTACGGACTAGAGAGGCACTGGTTCCTTACAGTAATTCTGAATAAATTACACTGGTAATTGGGTTGAATCATTAATGGGTTTGGCAGGCAAGGAGGTTTTACCATCCCAGGGTCAGCACTGTGTCACTCAGATTCAGGTTTAGTCACTTCAGACTAAACTTAAGCCACAGTTTACCTAGAAAAATACCGGTTTTAATTCCTACAGAATATTCCTGTAGCTGTGTTTGCTCTTCCCTGCCTGTCTGGGCCGCTGGAAACACTGGTAAATTGTATCAACATTACTGAGGGATCCCTGGGAGGAGTGGGAATGGTGGGCCCACGGGAAATGGTTTTTCCGTCAGCAGACGTGGATTTCTGAGCGTTGTCCCTGTCTCAGCAGTGGGAAACACAGGTGGGATGCAGGGATTAAAGCTGGGTGTGTGGCACTTGGGGTCGGGGTTGAGGGGAGGACTGGGCACTGTGGGGTGGGTGGTTGGACTCGATGATCCTAGAGGGCTTTTCCAGCAATTCTGTGGTTCCTTGCTTGCCCTGGTGCCGGCAGATCCAGCCGTGGTGGGATGGCTGCAGTTACAGGGCTTTAAACCAGATTCCGTGCAGGACTTGGAAGCAAAGAATAAGGGATGAGATAATCATCTCTTTCAGCCTTAAAATTCAGCACCAATAAGGGTTTCAGCTGGATGTGGGAATGCCTGCTGTGTGTATCCTCAGTGTGTTGTGGCAGCTCTTGGATTCAACTGGAATTCCCTTCCCAGGCAGGCGGATTCCCCAAGGGGTGGCACAAATGGAGTTTGCCCAGAGAAGAGGCAGAGCCGGGGCTGTGACAGATGGCAGCCCTCAGGTACTGGAGAGGAGAAGGCTCCAGGGAGAGCTCAGAGCCCCTTCCAGGGACTAAAGGGGCTCCAGGAGAGCTGGAGAGGGGCTGGGGACAAGGGATGGGGGGACAGGACCCTGGGAATGGCTTCCCAGTGCCAGAGAGCAGGGCTGGATGGGATATTGGGAAGGAATTGTTCCCTGGGAGGGTGGGCAGGCCCTGGCACAGGGTGCCCAGAGCAGCTGTGGCTGCCCCTGGATCCCTGGCAGTGCCCAAGGCCAGGCTGGACACTGGGGCTTGGAGCAGCCTGGGACAGTGGAAGGTGTCCCTGCACGTGGCAGGGGGTGGGGTGAGCTGATCCTTAGTGCCCCTCCCAGCACAAACCATTCCATGATGCCCTGACTTCCAAATGGTCCCACCGCAGCAGTGCCAACCCCTGTGTTTGCCTGAAGGAGTCAGAAAAGCTGAGTGGAATTACCAGAGGGTGGGATTTGTGTTTTGCTAACGTGAGACGTGGGAAAGGGATGTGTTTCAGGAAAGGCTGTCTGGCCCTCGGCAGCGTGAACACCTGGGCAGGAACGGAGCTGAGGGTGCCACTTGTCACAGGTGTCCAGGCAAACATCCCAAATCCATCTGCCACCTTCCCTCGGCACTCCTGGCTTCTGGAAACGTCCGACTTTGGCTCCTGGCTCATCACCAGCAAACAGCACTTCAGAGCCACAGGGAGCTGTGTTCCCCTGGGGTTTGTTACCCGGGAGTTGTGGATCTGCAAAGTGCTATTTGCCAGGAAATAAATGGGTATTATTTTAATATACATATTATATATAGGGAATACCAAACAATCCCAGACTGGCTTGGGCTGGAAGGGACCTTAAAGCCCATCCAGTGCCACCCCTGCCATGGCAGGGACACCTCTCACTGTGCCAGGCTGCTCCAAGCCCTGTCCAAGCTGGCCTGGGACATTTAAGCAGTGGGATCCTTCCTTGAAACACACATTTGGAATGTTAACACTCCCAGAAGACAGAAGCTTTTATCTGAAACTTCACTTCGTCCTGAATGCACCAAAATTCCCCTTTTTGAGAAAACTAATTGAGGAGGAATTTGATTCCCATGGAGACACTGACATCCCAAGGACACCCAAGTGCTACTTTCTGCCAAGCCTGAAAGACCCATGGGAATATTAATATCGGAACATATATTAGGAAAAATGTAATTCTTGATTTCCGGGTGACTTTCCCAGACTATTCCAGTGCCGTACTCAAAATCCAGGGCTGTAATTCAGCTTCATGGCTGGGCTTTTTTTTCCATATATATTTTATTTAAGCTTTGAATTGTATTTCCTCTTTGGACAGGCATTTTATTTTATAAAAACCCTTTTAACCCCTAATCAAACTTCCATAATTTATTACCCATTTGAACACTGAAAGTGGTTTAGGGCAGACCCTCCCATGGAGGAGCAACATGGACTCACTTTTGCTCCTCATTTTTAGTGCTGCGAGTCCTTCCTGTGCCGAGTGGCCTCAGATCCATCACAATCTGTTCTGACATGCCTGCTTGCCTCGTAAAAGTGATGAAAGGAAGACGAGGTTTCTCAAAGGCTCATCATGGCTTGAAGTTACGGGTGTGATAATTACTGAGGTTTTTATTGTGCCTTCCCAGTGCTGGGTGCTGAATCTTCCACCTTCACATTCAGGCGTTCGCCAGCGCCTGCCCTACAGAACCCCTCTAAAATCACCTCAAAGGTGTCCTCAGAGCAGGGAAATCCTTCGTGGCAGGGTGGGGCACGTCCACCAGAAGGAGAGAAGCTGCTCCACAGCACAAAAGAGGTGGAGGTGTCGAGGTCAGCGACTGTCACTGCCACAAATACCCTTTTTGGGATGCTCAAAGCAGCGGCGCCATCCGTCAGCACGCCGCCGTCAGTGGGAGGCGAGTCTGGGAGTGGGGATCCATCCCTTTCCTCCCGGGAATCTGCTGGGTGACAGCCCTAAATGGCTCTCCTAACGCTGCTGTTGTAGTCCCAGCGCCAGAATTTCCTGCAGGTCACCCCCACCCGGGCCAGGAATTCATTTCGTTCCATGCCAGTTGGGTTCCTTGGGTAGGATTCTCAGGGCAGGCCCTCTAACCGTGAGATTTGGTTTGGTTTTGGCACACAGAACCTTCACTGTTGATTTATTTTTACCAAATCAAGAACAGGCAGGTGGTTGTTGCATCTCGCCCTGCTGCAGATTCAGGCCAAGATGCAGGTGAGAAATTAGTTAGGGAAATTATTACAAATAAGAGGTAATCAAAGCTTTAAAAAGACATTTTTAAGTCTCCAGGTAGGCAAATCCCCCTTTTTAAAGGACAGAAGATCACCAAATTTGGGTACCACTCCTCAGAATCCCCTCTAAAGCTGCTTTTTGTCTCCCACCTGAAAGTCAGGGTGTGATCAGAAAATACCCAGTACGATAGAGGTGGAGATAGAGATGCTGGGTTTGAGCTCTTATTGCTAAATTCAGGCTAATAACTGATTTTCCCGTTTTCCCCTTTCTGACGTGTCTTGTCCTGAATGCCTTAATTCAACCTCACTAAGAACATTGTAACAAGGCCGAGTGTACAGTGCTGCAAGGTGGGAAAACGCGTTAAAGAACGGGAATAGCAGCAAATGAAGAACCTCCGGATAGTCCTGTGGCACCGTTTCAAACCCACCAGGGAAGAGCTCGTTTTTTATTTCTGGCTGTGCTCTGCAAACCCTCATTAGCACCATTCCCAAACGATCTCAGCACTCATCTCCTGAGGTCCCCCGGGAAGGGGGATTTCTGCCAGGGCCTCTCCCGGGCGGCAGAGCGGCCACCAAGGACCAGGCACTGACCCGCCTGCTCTGGGGGGCCCTTCGAGGTTCTCCAGTTTCCTGAGCCAAGAAATGGGGTTTTATCCTCATTTTTAGGGAAGGAAACGGTGAACATCAGGAAACAGCTGGATGTGGCTGTGTCTGTGGGGTCACAGAACGGTTTGGGTGGGAAGGGACCCCAAAGCCCATCCTGCCATGGGCAGGGGCACCTTCTGCTATCCCAGGCTGCTCCAAGCCCCAGTGTCCAGCCTGGCCTTGGGCACTGCCAGGGATCCAGGGGCAGCCACAGCTTCTCTGGGCACCCTGTGCCAGGGCCTGCCCACCCCCACAGGGAAGGAGCTGACAAAATGGGGATCAGTCAAAGGCTGGACTTGATGCCCTTGGAGTTCTTCTCCAAACGTAACGAATTCCATGGTCCATGTCCGCATCAGTCACCTGGATGTGCCTGATTTCCACGGGGGGAAGCCACCCCTCACAGACCAACGTTTGGGTCCCCAAAGTTTTCATCTTCCTGAGAACCCAGCAGCCGTTTGCCTTTGGCTTTGATGTAGAAATGCCTCGCTGGGATTAATAAACACAGCTCTACTAAAGTTTTGTAGGTTTTAATGTGAAACTAATGAAAGGTGCCACTGGAAAAAGCTGCACTGGAAAAGCCATTTCATAAAAAAATCTTCTAAAAATCCCCTCAGGCATTACAATCTCACCTCCTAAAAGGGAATGAAATACAACAGGAGGGATTTGACTCCAAGGTACCCCAGTTTGAGGACATGTATTTTGTGATTTAAGCTTTAGGCATATCGGGAAAACAAAACATTTCTTAGAAAACAACAATTCAGCTCGTTCAGCTTTAAAAATACTCTTTCACTGATTTTTTACTTAATATAAGCAAAATGTACAACTCTTTAAAAAGAAAATGAACCAGCTCCCTCTAATACTTTGTCTTACGCCTTGTGAACATCTCGTTAGCACTTTCTGACTGCTCCTAAAATATATTTCTACTCCCAGAGGCTCCAGCTGAAAGGTTTAAGCCCTGCCAAGGGTTGTACAACAAGATTTACAAAAGGAAAGGAGCCCTTTGTGATAATTGCCTGGAATATTTATGAAGCCGAGGCCTCGGGTCTTTCGAGGCTCTGTTGGTCAAGGAAATTCTGCTCTGTCTTTGCTGCACTCAAGTTCTAAAAGTAAAAAACTCCCAGGAGCTGCTGCTGAGATTCCACCAGCCTGGAGAAAAGGAGGCTCAGGGGGAACCTTCTGGCTCTGCACAACTCCCTGACAGGAGGGGCTCTGCTCCCAGGGAACAGGGACAGGACAAGGGGAAACGGCCTCAAATTGCACCAGAAGAGGTTTAGGTTGGATGTTGGGAAGAATTCCTTTACAGAAAGGGCTGTCAAACATTGGAACTGACTGCCCAGGGCAGGGGGGCAGTCCCCATCCAAGGGATGAGGAGCAGTGGGAGCTATGGGAGCAGGTGTTGGGGCACGACTTCAAGCAGTTTGGGGATGTAGGAAGGTAAAAGAAAAAGCAAAACAACAGGAATCACCCAAAATACTTTTACATCTAGGGCAAATTATGGCAGCCTAAGGTAAAACCATGGAACAGAGGGCCACGTATGAATTTATCTCTTCTTGAATTAAGTTGTCGACAGCTTGTCAGAAGCAAAATTGTTGCAACTTCCCAACATGGTGAAGTGGGCTGTAAATTCCGAGGAGAAAAACAGATCTATGCATTTCATCCCTGAAATAAAGGCCTCGTGTTTCCAGTGGTGTGGTGGCACACCTGGGAGCGCGTAGGAACACGGACATCATTGCCACCTAACCCCACCGTGGGGTTAAGGAGCTGAAAAGGGCACACGAGGTCTCCCAATGGGGTTTTTGGCCCTTGTGCGCAGCCAAGGATCTCCCGAGGGCTCCCAAATCCTCCCCTCTTGGATTTCGGCGGCCGAGAGCCCCCGCAGCAGCTGTGACCTTTCTGCAGGTGCCGAGGTCTGGGCTGGGGGAGCTGTAAAATACCGGGGGGGGGGACACAGAGCAGGGAGCTGGAGGGGAGCAGGCGTGTCCAAGGGAAATGCTGGAGCAGCCGCGGCCATGGAGCGCCCGCGGAGCGAGGGAGATTCTGCGGATGAGGAGTGCGGCTTTTCGGGAAGCAGCTCCGAGGATGAGGGGGATGAAGGCCGGGGAGTGTCCGAGTCAGTGCTCTCCCCTCCTCCCTGGGGCCACGGGGGGGGGGGGGGGGGGGGGGTGGGCACTGCCAGGAATTAATGAATTAATTAATTGCTAAGAAGTTGTATTTTGCACATGTATTTTGCATTTAGTGCTGTTAAAATAATTACTTGTATTTAATGGGCTTGTAGTAATTAACTACAGTTGCATTTAACTCAGTAATTACTTTCCACTTGTCATAATTCCTCGCTGCACTGGTAGTAGTTACTTTTGCCTTTAAAGCTGTGCACTTGCCAGGAGTAAGGCCTGCATTTAATATCTTGCACTGGTAGTAATTAGTTTCATGTGTTTACTTGTAATTGGTGTTTCATTTAATGCCGTGCTCTGGGAGTAATCACTGGGAGTAATTACCGCTGCTTTTAATGCTCTGCACTTGTAGTAGTTACTTTTCATTTAACACCACGGTTACTTGTTGCATTTAACACCATGCACCGACTTGCAGTAACTTCTGCATTTGATGTCTTGCACTTGTAGTTATTTACCTTCAGTGCTGTGCATCTACTGGCAGTAACTTCTGGGTTTGATGCTTTGCACTTGTAGTAATATTACATTTAACGAGTAATTCCTTTTGCATTTGGCGCAGCTCGCGTGCCGTAATTACTCGGTGCAATTAATGCCGTGCGCTTGCAGTAATTCCTTTGGCGTGTAATCCTGCGCACCTACCAGCCGTCTGTTTTTCACTTTGTGCTGGGCTCTGGTAGGAGTTACTCTCGGACTCGTAGTAATTCCCCGTTGCACTTAATATCACGCACTTGTAGGACTTACTCTTGGACTTGTAGTAATTCCCCGTTGTATTTAATGTCATGCACTGGTAACAGTAACTTCTGCACCCACGTCTGTGCGCTTGTAGTAATTCCTTGCTGTGTTTAATGCCATTTGTGGTGGTTACTCTCTCCTTTAATGCTGGGCGCTTGCCGGTGCCTTTAATCCCCTCTTCGTAATTTCTTTTCCGCTCAATGCCTTGCACGGGGAGCTTTTCGTGCCCTGCGCTTCCAGGGTTTCATTTGCCTTTAATGCCATGGATTCCTGCACTTCCCCGTGCTGCTGCTGGCCAAAGTCACCTTCTAGAAAAGGATGGCTGAAGGGCAAGACTGCAGAAATCACAACAGTCCCTTGTGCATTTGAATATCTAATTTCAGATTTTATTGAAAGCGTTTGAACTGAGGCCACCAACTGTATTGTATTTTCCTGCTCTGTAACCATCCCAATATAAAACAGCACCAATAATCATGTTTCTCATCCCTAAATTTAAAGGGATAAATGTCTTTTTGTGGCTTCTGGGATAGTGGGACCGACGTGTTGAGTTTTAACAGGAATTAGTGGACACCAACAAGTTTGAATTCTCGTTTTAATGGACCGGTGTATTGGCAAAAGCTGGCTACAGCCTCTTAATGAGGAATTCAATATTGTCCTTCCTTATCCTCTCTGTATTTACCCAAGTTTTAGGAGTTAATAGAGGTAATTATCCACTGCTATTCCACCGCTTCTTTCTCCTTGCTTTAAATTAGCACAGTGTGATTTATCAGTGGGGTAAATTAGCACTAATACACACTTATTTCCAGTCCAAATAGACTCGGAGTCAGCATTCCGGCACGGGCTGGAATATTAATGTTCTTCCCTTGTACTTCTGCTTGCTCTGTTTCAAAGATAGGGACGCGACGAGAGCTCCAAAGCAATTAAAGTTAATGAACGATGACCCCAAAGGGAGAGTGCACGTGCATCACCCTTCTTTAACCATATCCCTGCTTTAACACCTCCAGCCTTTAAGCGGGGATTTCTGTTCCAAACAGCACCTTTAAGTCTCATTTTCTGCTTCAGCGGAAACGTAGAGCGGTGTTCCAGCCTAAATGAACGAGGTGTGTTTAGAAGAGGGGAGGTCTCTTTTGCCTGTGATCCACTTACCCTTGGAACGTGGAAAGGCTGAAGGGAGTTGGGATGAAGCGAACACAGAAAATGCAGGGCTGACTCTGAAACACTGGAACACCAAATCAACCTGATTAAAATGAATTAAATTGGTATTCTTTACTAGCCTTGGAATTCTCATCTTTCATTAGCTTGTACGGATGATTCAAGCATCAGGGAAAAGCTGTGAAAGCCAGGAATTTATTCTCAAAGTGCCTGTATGTTGGAAATCAGAAGACTGGCATGGAAATAACTGAAGAAATGTGTTTTTTCTTGCAGGGAGGATGTCAGGACAGCCAACGTCATCGCAGCTGAAGCGGTCACCTGTCTGGTCATAGACAGAGAGTAAGTCCCTCCTGCTGCCTGGGGCTGGGGGGAACTCCAATGTAAACCTTTTCCAGAGCTTAACGAGAGCCTTGGATCATCTTCTCCAGAGAGGCCTCCTAATTTGGGGTGATAAAGTCACAGCTGTGTCCTTGATGAACGGAGGGAAAGTGCCCCTAAATCAACCAGGCAAAACTCAGTGGTGACCGTCAGAATCTCAGAGAGACCAAATGGAAAAAAAAGGAGGAGCTGGAATTACTGTGGAAAGGGGTCTGGGTGTTACAGTGGGGCACAGACGGAGTTCACGTCGTGAGAGGCATCAGCTCCTGGCAAATGTTGGAGCAAGGTGCTATCCCAGAGCGTGGGGGGATGGAGACTCCTTGGGAGAAGGACATGGCCCTGCTGGCAGCTCTGCGGCTCAGAGGAGATACAGGAGGTCTGGAGAGTAAAATAATAATTTGTATGGGAAGCTTGAGGGAATTAGGAGGGTTTAATCCGGGAAAAACCATGCCTGGATGCCCCAGTGCTGCAAATCCAGCTGTTCTCTGCAGCTGCTGCGAATGGGATTCAAAAATGACATAAAAATGACGTAAAATGACATAAAAATTGAACATGACCCCTGTGGGGGGTATTCCAGTTGTGAAACACTGGCATGGACCAGCAAAAGGCATGGACATCCCTTCCATGGGAATCTTTCCATGGGAATGTGGTATGGATCTGTGAAACCCACAGAGAGGGTGAATAGGGATCGACTTTTCACTGCCTCCCCCAGCGCAGGAACTCCAAGGAACCTGCAGGAGGGAGCCAAAAGCTATGGAAAAATGGGAAAAAATTGCAGATGTTGGAAAGCAAAATAAATCCATGGGATTTTTGAAGTATGTGGGACCCACCTCTGGGCCAGGAGCTTTCAGAGCAGTGTGGATTGTTGGTGAGTCTGGGCAGGGCCAGGAGCTGGATCCATGGTCCCTGTGGATCCATAGGAGTGATTCTGGAGCCCTCCTTGTGTTCTGGTGACAGAGAGGATTCTGTGCTCTGGTAGGGCTGCTCTCCATCCCCTCAATCCTTCAGAAGTCCCAGTTCTGATTTCTGTTAATTGATTATTAATTGCAAAACCCATGGTCTGTCCACTGAAACGCAGGTGGGGAACACCTGAGAGTTCCTTTCCCAACCTGGTAGATGAAATACCCACCCTCCCTCCTCGTGCTGTGGGGCAAAGAGAGGAAGAAGAATTCGATTATTTAGCAAGATAATATTTTAGTAATTTTTGTACTTTTAATAACTAGGTGATCTAGCAAGCATTAATTCAGAGACATAAAAAGCAACAGGGAGTTTATGCTTTTTGTTTTTACACTTTTGCAACAGGTATTTCTGGTTTGCACTGTAAGAGTTAAAAACCCCCAAACAATTCAAGGCACTCATTCCTGATCATTTTCCAGACTGTTCCGTCCCTTGTCTCCCGTGCCTTTTTTCCCCAGTATCCAATGCCCTTGAAATAAGTAAGGAAGTACAAGTTAAATTTAAACTGATGAAGCTGTGGTTAATCTACACCAGAGGTTCTATTAACACTCTGCAATTAGCGGGGTAACACTATTTATAAAATCCTTATTTATAGTGCAAGGAAAGTGACCCCACTGCTAGCCCTATTTATAGCTCAGGGCAGGCTGTCCTGTGTCCTGACCACTGCTGAACTTCGTGTCCCAGCTCTTCCTTAGGCTGGCATTTTACAGGAATGACAGCAACTGCGGGAGCAAAATTTCACACGGAGAAAAGCTGCCAGCACTTGTGGCAATTTGGGGAATTGGCGAGGAGAGAGAACCCATTGTTTTATATCCAGATATCGGGAGTTTTACACCTTTTGGGTTGTGGTGGTGGGTGTGAAGGCTGAGTGACACAGAAGGTGGCAGCGGGAGCGGGTGTTCCCTGCAGCTGGAAGCTGTTCCGTGCAGCAGCAGGGGTGGCACGAGTCGCTGCAGCTGCCAGATATTTCCTTTTCCCAGAAAAGTCCCTTTCCTCTTTGCTTGATCACACGGAACCACTGGAGCAGCGATTCCCGTGCCCTGGGGGTGTCCCCGTCCGAAGCAGCTCGGCAAAGCTGGTGTTGCAGTTTGGAAAAACAAGCGATGGGAAAAGACCTTTTCCGTAACACATGGAATTCCTGGGGAATTCCAGTCTCACTGGCCGGTATCACCCATTGGAATTATCTGGCAGCAGGGTAACTCTTCCACCTTCCCGGTAAAGGCTTCCCAAGGCATCCAGAAATTGTTCCAGCTGCCACACTCCCGTCTCATTAACAGAGAGAGTCACACCTTGGTGCCACGGCAAGTTATTCCTAAGGGAAACGTGAGCCTGGCCTCTGGATTTGCCAATATTCCCAGCAATTTTAGGGCTGGTTTAGCTGCTGCAGAGTTTGGGGGGGAATAATAACGGGAAACTTTCTTCACAGGGATGAGCCAGGAGCTCTGGGCAAGTTGGGTTTGGGAAGGGAACTGCTTAAGCTGGGTTTGAGAAGGGAACTGCTTAAGTCAGGTTTGAGAAGGGAATTGATTAAGTTGGGTTTGAGAAGGGAATTTATTAAGTTGGGTTTGAGAAAGGAACTGCTTAAGCTGGGTTTGAGAAAGGAACTGCTTAAGTCAGGTTTGAGAAAGGAATTGATTAAGTTGGGTTTGAGAAGGGAATTGATTAAGTTGGGTTTGAGAAAGAAACTGCTTAAGCTGGGTTTGAGAAAGGAACTGCTTAAGCCGGGTTTGAGAAGGGAACTGCTTAAGTCAGGTTTGAGAAAGGAACTGCTTAAGCTGGGTTTGAGAAGGGAACTGCTTAAGTTGGGTTTGAGAAGGGAACTGCTTAAGTTGGGTTTGAGAAGGGAACTGCTTAAGTCAGGTTTGAGAAAGGAACTGCTTAAGCTGGGTTTGAGAAGGGAATTGATTAAGTTGGGTTTGAGAAGGGAATTGATTAAGTTGGGTTTGAGAAGGGAATTGATTAAGCATGAAAAGAGGGAATGCTTTGCCTAAAAGGATTTCTGGAATTTCTAAAATCTGTATTCAATGGCCGCAGGGTTGAGGCAGTGGCAGTTGGAAATACCACGAGGGAAGTCAAACTGGAGCTCGTGATGGGTCTTTAATTACCAGATGATGTTGGTGCTGCCTTGCTTTTTAATTTCCTTGTGAAACAAGAGGGCTCTTGCAGCCCCAAAAACACCCCAAAAACACCCCAAAAGTAGTAGAGCTATTTTTGCCAGTCTAGGTAGCTGTGCTTTGCAAAGTGCATTTATTTCCAGCATCCTTTCCTGGTGCGGGAATGAGCAGAGTCCTGATCTAACAGTGAAAACAACCTGCAGGAGGCATTTGATGCATCCCATGGACTTTGTTCCCACTTGTCCTTGTCCTGAAAATATTTGTTACCAAAACCACTGGCATTTTTTCCATCTTGCAGTTGTGTTTTTGAGTCGCTTCCTTTACCGGAATAATGAATTTCAGTGGGATTTGGTCCTTAATGCTCTTAATCCTTCCCTGGGAGGGTGGGCAGGCCCTGGCACAGGGTGCCCAGAGCAGCTGTGGCTGCCCCTGGATCCCTGGCAGTGTCCAAGGCCAGGCTGGACACTGGGGCTTGGAGCAGCCTGGGACAGTGGGAGGTGTCCCTGCCTATGGCAGGGGGGGCACTGAATGGGCTGTAAGGTCCCTTCCAACCCGAACTTTTCTAGGAATTCTGTGATTCCCATTGGGAGCACCATGCATTTAAGTCCCCCAAGGAAGAAGACTGCCAGGAAAAAACCCAAAAAAACCTCGTGTAGCCCTGCCTGGTCAGGTGTATTTGAAAGAAAGAACTTGGCAGTCGGAAAGAAAAAATCCCAAGGAATTTCACATTATCATCAAAATTCCAACACGGAAGAGGAGGAACCGTAATCCAGTAGGGATAATGAAGGGAGAGGGTGACAAGGCTGAGCAGATGAGGGTGGCAGCTTTGCTGAGGGATCACAGCACAGGACAGGCTGGGGACTTCTCCGTGCTCAAGCTCTCTGGTGAGTTGGGATTGATTTATCCAGATGTTCTTCCTGCCAGCCACGGAGCACAGACCCAACCGTGGGCTTATTGGCTTGGAAACTTCAGCAGAATCCACACAATGTCCATGGGAATTGTGAAGTAAAAAAAAAAAGCCAGGTGGATATGTGACCATTCCAAGGGGTTTGGAGAAGCCTTTGGATACCTGGGGAGCCGGACAGCTCATTGCAACCCCACCATTTCCTGCTGATCCAGCCTCCACTCTGGGACACACATCAATATTTCATAGCCCCTCCCAGATGGCTTTTAGGCATTTCTGTTTCCAAGTGCTTTTTTTTTTACAATTCATGGACTTTCTGTCTTTAGGACTTGCCTTGACCCTACAAGATCGAGGCTGTTGTTAATGAAGTTTTTCCTGTGGCGACACTGCAGGAATTCATCCTCTGGGAAAAAAACTGCTTGTGGGAGATGCTCAATGGTGTTGCCTCCAAACTGAGCCAAGCTTGGCCTTGTCGGAGCTCATCCTGATGAATTTCCAGGCTCCTTGGAGGGGTTGTTAGATCTGTTCCAGAAGTACAGATGGGGAAAAGTTAACAAATATGTGCTGGATATGATGGATCGGTCCTTTAGGAACTTGTCTGTGAAAGGTCTTCTGATAAAAATTGTGCAGACACCCCTCGAGCATCTGTTCTGTGGCTCAGTTTGAATAAAGATGCACAGACAGACTTCACTTGCAGCTCCTTTGTATGGAGAGAAAACAGGAGGGAAAGGCTCCAAACTCATTCCCGACATTTGGATCATCACTGGCACCCTCAGGGACAAGTTGGTGCAACTCCATAATTCTCTCTTTTTTTTATACCTACCTCTTGAAACTGAAACAGTGTTTGAAAGTGTTTGTGGCTGCTCCTGGACTGTCGGAATATTTACACTGAGGTTGATTCAGGTTCATCTTTTATTTATATGGGATTTTTTCCCCCCTTCCATATAATTTATTTATGGCACCAACAATGTTTTCCTGGAGCTCGGAGATATAGCAACACCGTGGGTGCTGGGAAGGACAAAACTGCCTCATGCAAATGGAGAGAGAGGAGCTGATGGATCAGAGCCAGGTAAACTCAAGGCACAGCTGCTGCTGACAGAGAGTTACAAAACTACCTGGAATTTACACTAAATGCTGTTTTTCCAGCTTCTCGTCTCCTTCAGCTGCACGTGGCAAGAGGATGCACTTTTTTTTAAGGCAACGTTTTAAATATTTCAGCTATTTTCTGCTTTCCCACTTTGCATTTTCCATTTTTGCCTGTGTTTCAAAGCCTGGTTTTGGTTTTTATCAGGGAGTGATGTGAGGTGTCAACAGAGGTTATTGGATCGGCCCTCCTGGCAGTGGAAATGGGAGAAAAATGAAATAAAAAAGTGTTATCCTGGCATGACTGACTCCATATAAGCTGAGCCGAGCTCTTTCAGTGGAGATTTTAGGGTTTGCTGCTTTACTGCTTCTCCCAGTTGAAGCGAAGTTTATCCATGGAGAAAATTGGTTATGAGGAGAGAATAGAAAAAACGAAGAGGAAAGGCCACGAGGAGAAAAAACCCGAGCAGTTTCTGATTGAATTCTTGGGCAGGTTGGGACTGAGCCGAGACTTCAGCAACATTGAGATGGGCAATAAAAAAGGGACTCAAGTGAGCTTTAATATCTTGCCCACTGCTAAGTCTGGCTTAAAATTTTTAATAAAAATTAAGGGTTTTAGAGAAACTGTTGTTACTCCTTTCAGTGACTTCTTTTTCTTTGATGTTTCACTAGGAAAGATTCATTTGCATTGCCAAAAAAGAATGGGGTGTTTAACCCTGCCCCATTTTCCTAAGCAAACCAAGCCTAAATCGCAAGCTAAGCCCTAGGTGGTGTCTTAGGGCCTTCCAGGATGGTGTTACTGTGTTAATTAATTGCCTGAATGACTGTTTGGGGTGCAATTAGGCGAGAACACCCCCATCCTGCTTTGCTCTCGCTGTCGCCTTGCAAGGTTTGGCTTCATCCCGTGGCACATTCCCAGCACCGGGAAGGTAAAACTCGAGGTGTTGAAGGAGCTGAGTTGTTCCTGTTTTCACTGTTGAGCAAGGAATTTGGGATTGGGAAGATAAAGTAACGTGTCCTAATATTAAAAATATAAATATTAATAATTACCAGCTTGGTTAAAAACCTCTAACACGACTTTATGTGAGAGCAAAGGGCTCTGTGCCTTGTCTTCCTCATTAATGAATTCATTAATTTGCTTTCCCTGGGCTGCAGAAGTGATTTCCTTGATTGTATGATTTCAGATATCGTGAATTAGGTGGAATGGGGGACTGGGGGAATTGGTGTGGGCAGAGGGCATTTCCTGAGCAGTAATTCCCAGCAGAGAATCCCAGGTTGGGGCAGGTTGGAAGGGAGGACAGGGGGCACCTGGTGGCACCTCCGTGCTCCAGCAGGGCCATCCCAGAGCCCAGGGCACAGCACTGTGTGCACACAGCTCTGGAACAGCCCCAGGGAGGAGGGTTCCTCTGAAAAAACCCTTGCAGCAAATCCGGATCCAAACCCCTTCTCCCAGCTGTCACTTCCTGCCCCACAGCAATGGGGAAAACCCGGCTTTTTCCAATAGGATAATTGTGCCTCTCTCAGTTCTGCTGGAAGTGCTGTCCCCACTCCCCACATTCCATAGAATTCCATTCCACCAGGCATCTCCTGGTGCAGCAGGACCCCGAAGGACCCACTCAGGGCTGTCAGCGTGTCTGACACCCGGGGTCCCACCGTTCCCATCCCAGGAACACGGAGTCTCCCTGGCTCACCCCGTGCCTGGCAGGAGATTGCATTTCCCCAGCTGCCCCGGATTTTCCTCACCTCCTCAGTGCCATGAATTCTCTTTGATCCTACAAATCCTCCATATTAAATATCCCCGTTCTTATTCCTAAAGTCAGAAATGTGGCCCTAAATGGGGATTTTATTTTTTTCCTTTCTTTTTTCTCAGTTTCCATTCGTTTTTTTGTCAACTTAGAGCAATTCCTGTTCTTCAGCTCCATGCTTGTTGCCTCAGGAGTGTCAGAGGAGCCAGAGGAATTGCAGGATTTTCAATTATAAAGCTGTGACCTTAAGGCAGAGATCAGTCAAGAGACTCAGCTTTGCAGCAGTTCATCCTTTCAAATTTGTCTTCCTTGAAAAAAAAAAAAACCTGCGTGTGACAGACCCACTGGGAGTACTGGAACTGGACAGTAGAAAGTAGCTTTTCACCGGAATGTTTCAGTTTGAAGGCATTTGCTGATTTCAGTTATTAATTTCTGGTTTTTCACGGAATCCCAGAATGGTTTGGGATGGAAGGGATGTTAAGGATCACCTCATTCCACCCCTGCCATAGGCAGGGACACGTTCCACTATCCCAGGGTGCTCCAAGTCTCATCCAGCCTGGCCTTGGACACTTCTCTGCCACAGCTTCTCTGGGCAGGGCCTCCCCACCCTCCCAGGGAACAATTCCTGCCTAATATCCAACCTAAGTTCACTCTCTTTCAGTTTGCACCCTCCTTGATGTACTTTTGGATGCTGTTTCTCTAAAGATGGGGAAGCTGGGATCCAGGAACGACAATGTCGCTTTGGAAGCAGAGGGATTTACAGGGTTCCTGGCTGGAGGATGGGGATGTGATGGTTGAGGTGCCACCACCAGCCACGTTGGCACATTTACTCCGAAACTTTCTACTGGAGGGTGGAAACCTTCAGCAGCCATTTCAGTGGGCTGGATAAATCAGTTGGGATCTTCTTGGCGTTGGTTTTGGCATCTCCAACATTTCTGAGGCCGTATGTCCCGGCGGATTCCCTGGGCCTGGTGGGTCACCGGCACCGTGATCCGGCCCCGATTGCTGCCAAAGAGCCACACTGGCTTTCTTGACTCCCAGATCTTTCCAGCCATGCTTCAGTGGTGGGCTTAGCAGTGCTGGGTTACAGGTTGGACTGGGTGATCTTCAGGGTCTTTTCCGACCTTGATGTTCCTGGGATTTTCCTCTCAAAGTGTCCCTTTGTCTTTACAGCTCCTTCAAGCACCTGATCGGGGGCCTGGACGACGTCTCCAATAAAGCCTACGAGGATGCAGAAGCAAAAGCAAAGTAAGTGGCTGCTCCTTGTGCTCAGCAGAGAACCTCAAACTCGTGTCTGTTGGTGGTGCACCACTGGAGTTCCCAAAAAACCCTCCGTGTTCTCCACACAATGATACAAAACAGCTTAAAAAGGAGAGATTCCTCCTCTGGGTGGAGGAACCTTCCTCCTCGCGTGTCCCTGCTCCTCCCCACAGGTGTGGAGATGGGTCTTCTCTGGTCAGTGCCCAAAGCCAGGTGGTCCCATGGTTCTCCTCAATCACTACATTTGAGTCCACAGAAGTGGATCTTCCAGAAATCCCCTTGAAATGTTGTGAGGTGAGAAGCTCCAGGTCTTGGAATTGCACTTGAGGGAATGGTTGTTGAGGGAATGGTTGTTGAGGGAATGGTTGTTGAGGGAATGGTTGTTGAAGACATTTCATTTTTTAGAGAGCTCTGAGCTTTCTCAGACGCTTTCCAAAGTCAAGCACGTTTTGAGACAAAGGATGGGCAGTGGAATTTGTCATTTTGGGATAAAACTGGAGCTGTCTTGATGTGAAGCAATATATTCATCTGAAGTCCTCAATAAATATTCATTCCTTTCAGAAGGGAGCTGTAGTTTAAAATATTTTAAATATTTTTTTTAAAAAAACCCTGCTTTTTATTCATCCTTGATCTACAATTTGATTTTAATCTGCCATCTTTGAGCTCTGATTCTATCCCGATGATTAAAGCTTTTCAAGAGGATCCTGTTGTGCTTCGGGAGATGCTCAGTATCAGCTAAACACAATTCAAAGGCAGAAGTTGTTGGAAAGAAAATTAAATTTGCTCTCCACAACGTTTCTTTACTTTTCCTCCCTCTCAGTTATTTTGCTTTCATGGGGGTTTTTTTTTAACGGCACATTAAGGAAGGGGAGAGGTGTTTTCTCAAAGTCAAATGCTCCCAGGGACTGCCTAAACTGAAGATTCCAATTAAGTTATAGAAACTTCTCATTAAACCAGAGGGGTTGGAATGGTGTCTGCTAAAGGTATTGGGCACCTCTGCGGAGGGAAAGTGAGAAGCCCCAGTTAGTTATTGATTAAAAATAACTCTTGGCTTGTTTCAGGAACTAAGGTCCATCTCAAAATTTATCTTAGTTCATGAGCAAAACTTGTTAATCCTGCAAAATACCCACAGAGTGCTCTTTTCTTATCTTGGAGTGGTATTTGAAATATTATATTTAATTAATTTTATGGTACTAAAAGGGTGGTATTTTAGTTTGGAATAATATTTCCCTGCCCCAGATCAAATGTAAGCTTCCTTCTTCTGAAGATGTTCCATTGAAAAGGTTAAATTCCCTAAATTCTTGTTGACTTAATGAAGAAGGTGGGAGACTGTCAATTTCCTTTACCATCCCCAAACCAGGAATTTTGGGCAGGGAATGCTTCAGACAGATGGTCCCAAGTATCCCAGGCTCATTCTGTTATTATTTTATATGAATTTTTGAGTGTTCCTATTTGGGTTATATTGATTTCCATCAGAGCAGAAGGGAAGAAGACATTGGGAATAAAACCGGGGAATTTTGGGTTGGGTCAGAAACAATGTCATGGCCACAGAAGGTTTTTGAAGGTGGCACCACAACCCATCAGCACCCAGAAAAATGTGCCTTTCCCACATCTCTGATTTTGAACGCTATTCTTGAGTATTTATTATCCCAGGCACGTTGGGGATGCAGACTGAGAAGATCTTGAGGATACTTTGGGGGAGTTTTAGGATCTGCTGCACAACCTGGAGGGAAACTGCAATTTGAGACCTCTTTGGAAGAAACTCTTCTTTTTGGGAGCCCCACTGGGTTCTGACCTTCACATTTTTGAGCTTTTATCTTCTCCAGCCCTTTCCTTCTAATGCCAAGTGTTTCATCCCAGTGGAAGGGCACAGCCCTGCTGACGGAGGAATTGTTCCCTAAAAGGCTGAACCAATTAATTTTGACAGCAGCTTTCTTATCTTCAAAGTCAGAGGCCTGTGCTGGAGCCCTGTCACTGCAGAGCAGGGGTGACAGTGACATTATCATCACATCTTGCCATTCTGCCTCGGACAGAGCAGGAGGGATCAGTGTTGTCTGCCGGGAAAAATATCCGAGAAAGGAACGCTCTCTTGGAAAATAAGAGTATTCAGCAGCCAAATTCCATGCTCCTGTTTGCTGGGCTCCTTGAAAACCAGCAGAAGGATGCATGGAGGAGGGAAAAATGGCAGAGTTCCTTGGAGAGCGACCCGAGAGGATCTGTGAGCCCTTCCAGAAAGTTTTGGTGTTCCAGAGTTACCTCGCGAGGTGAAACTCCTCAGGGAGAAAAGTCTCCTTGGCAGCAGGTTTAACCTGGATTCCTTTCCAGGCAGCACTTAATTAGCTCCAGCTAATTGTCCTTCAAGGGCTTCTTTTTTCCAAGGGGAGGTTTATGATAGGGAAGAACTGGGAACGTTAAACGTGGGCAGGTTTGTGAGGCTTTACGCAAATCCCACGGAAAGGTTTTGCTCCTCTTTTTTTAGCTCACGTCTCCTTTTCACAGCTCATGTGCCAGCTGGGAAAAGGCCTTGGGATGGATCAAGTGGATCAGGATGGCCAAGGCCAGCTTGGGCAGGACTGGTCTAGTGGAAGGTGGAAGGGGTTGGAACGAGATGGGCTTTGAGGTCCCTTCCAACCCAAACCCTTCCAGGACTGTAAATGCCTACAGAATTAGTGGCACCGGGGTTTTTTTCCCATTTCCATGCTGGAACACATCCCTGGAGTCACAGAGCTCAGGGCATGGCTGAGAGGATGTTAGGCAGAAGTTACAGGCTTGGAATATCTTTTCCATGTACCCACCTGTCCCCCAGGTCTGGAAGAGCTGAACTATTTATTGAGTTTATTCTTATTTTAGAGGCATTTTCCTACTTTTTGCCAGCTTGGGGCTGGCAGTTCCCTTTAATGCCCATCCTTTGTGTTCCCTCTCTTAAGTCAGCAATCACAGACGTGTCATCTGTGAGACCATGATTTTAATTGTAGGCTGTCATTTTAATTATAGGATTACACAGACTATAATATGAATTACAATATTCTGCTCCTCGGATGTATTCAGATGAGTTAATGAATTAATTAACTAATGGATATTATAGTTACACCCCAAAAGGGGAAGGAGAGACGCAAATTTGCTTCACACTCTCAGGAACTGCGAGTCCAGAAGAGCAGCACCCTTGTCCCAGTGCCAGGCCCAGCCACGCTGGCATTTAGGGCATGAAGGAGATGCCCAAATAATCAGGATTATCTCGGTGTAGGTTGCTTCCAGATGGAGCCACTCCGGCAGCTTCCATAAATCCAGGAGGACACAGGTGGGTGGCTTCTGCTGCAGCTGGTGGTGCCAGGTGGGGTGAGGGTCAGTGACCCCCTTTGCTCCAGGCACGCCAGTCCCTCCTGCTGGGCTCTTCCCAACCTGGGAACTCCTGGCATTGATGCCGTGCAGTTATTGAGCCCTTACCACGGTTGGGGGGCTCCTCTCTAGGTGGTGCCACCTTTCCCTGGCACGGCTGTGGCACAGCCACACCACCGCGCTGTCCCTGGCCACCCAGCTGGCACAGCTGGCAGCTGCCCGGCCGTGCCTGGCCGAGCACTGCCCCCAGAACCGCTGTCCCAGTGCTCCCATCACATTCCCAGCTGGCTCCCAGGGCCGATCTCCCGCGGCAGCAGGGCTTGGGATCAATCCCCAGCTGAAGCCTGGGTTTTGGTGCTGTCGCTCCAGGCTCTCTGCAGGTAGAGGTTGTTCTGATTGGGCTTTTCCCTTGATTTTTTTTCCCATTCCAGCTGTGTTGCAGCCCTGGGGGAATGTCTGGATACTCACAGCCAAAACTGGCTGCTTTTGGCAGGACTTGAAGGGACAGGAAGCTTTGTGTAGTGCACAGTGCCTTTCCCTGCCCTTGCAGCTCCTGCCCCAGAGCCCTTCATCTTTCTGGAGCTGTGTCTTACTGAAGAGTTTCATTAACAGCTGGACTCGAAGATCTGACAGCTCTTTTCCAGCCTGAATGATTTTATCTGAACCTTTTGTTTCAGTCCCCTTTTCTAGTCCCTTTTTTAGCCCCTGAGATGTCCCTTTTCTCACCTTACACCCCCTCTCCCACTCCATTTGTTCATGACAAAGCATCCCAGGAGTTCATTGACTTAATTTTGCTGCAGAGGGTGGTCGTTAGTATTTTTCCATTTTATACACCAATAGGAATGAAACAATATAAAAGTACAAAGATATCCCTTAAGAAAATATATCCAAGGAAAAGAAAGGAAAAGAAATAAAGGGGAAGAGGAGAGAGAGGAGAGGAAAGATCTCACCACCCGTGGATCAGAAGTGAGACTTGATTGTTGCAACTTTGCTGTCTGTGGGTCGAAGTGATGGTCACAGTCTCGATCCACTGAGGATGGGGAAGCATCTCCATAAACATTTGAAGGCTGGATTGGTCCTTCAGCTCCGTGAAAAGGAGCAGAGAGCAGCTGATCTTCATGGAAACTCCTGTCCCGGTGTGACGGGGAAGCTTGGGAAAGCTTTGCCTGCAGGTGCTGCCTCTGCAGGGCTCTGGTACCTGCTGGCTTGGACATCCAGCCAGCCCTGGGGCTGTGTGCCTAAAACAGCCCTGGGCATTAGGGAAGGGTGGTTTCATTTGGTTCAGAAACACAGCTGAGATAAGCCAAGGAAGATTTGAAGCCCTGCCAGAAGGGAAAGGGGCAGAGTTAAGGTTCCGGAATGGGAGCTGCCAGTTAAAGAGGATGATTTAGTGAGGGTCTGACTTGGTGCCGGACTGGAAAGCTTTGGCTGAAATAATCCACCAAGGCATGGAACGCCACTCGTCCTGCAGGAGACAGCTTTTCCTGGCTTTGCAGCATCAGGGAGCTGTGCTGAGAGGCTCCATCCCCCTCTGTGTCCCTTGTTCCCTGAATTAGGGACCATCTGGGAAGCAGCTTTTGCCTCGGCTAGCCATGGTGCCAGACTGGGGAGAAATCCCGTGGGATGTGCAAAAAGCTGGCAAAAAGCTCCTCAGGGCTATAAAAAGCAGAGGTTGCAGTTGTTTCTTTTAAGCTGTGTAAATAATTAAACCCCTTCTCCTCCCTGGTGAGGGCTGGGAGGAGCAATAACCGATCATCGATACCCGTTCAGCTGGTGTGAGCTGGGACGTCTGCTGTTCAGAAAAACCGAGATTTCGGGTGCCATTATTTGGCCTCTAATTTGGAAGAGCTTTTTCTCTTTCTGCTGGGGAGTTTTGCTTTTCCCAGCGTTCAGCCTGAAATAATTTGTCATTTCATCCTGAAGCCACTGGTGGTTCGTATCCAGCTCTGTGAGGTTTCCCTGATTGCCGTAATAAAGAGGGGTGGGATTAGCAAACCATCTCAGAAATGATTTGAAAATGTGAGAGCCCAGCAGGGTGATGTCCCCACGTGAAAGCAAATGCTAAATGTGACTTTGTTGTTGGAGGGGGAGTTGCTGTTTGTTTGAATTACTCGCACGGAGACCACACCAGGCAGACTCGGTGGCTGCTTCCCCCTGGAGAAAGAGCGCTGGGAATGCTCTGTCACCCAGCAGGGATACACTAAATTGAAGCCCAGGCTGGTTTGTTTAGGGAATAGTCTCTGTGCTCTCCCCTTGCTCAGCTGACCTTTGGATGGGATAACGGGCTGGGGCAGATGTCACACGGAAGCCTCGGTGGGGAACAGTCAGGGCCTCGGACGCAGGCTGCTGCTCCAACAGCTGGCTGCATTTGGTTACGGAATCGGGGCTGTCCTCTTTGTTTCATGGAATTAGGGCTGTCCTGAGGAAGGAAAAACGCAGCACAAATCATCCTGAGGATAAATTCCTGAGGGAGCAGAAATGCAATGTGGATGCATCCATGTGGCCATCCCAGCTGCACGTGGTGGGAGCTCTTGGTGGTCTGGGCCTTGGGAATATCAGCCATTCTTTTGGCATGGGTGTGAATCCTTGTCTCAGGAGCTGCTGGGAATACTCTGCTAATCCCAGCGCTTGCAGCTCTGTGCGGCTCTGGCTCGGTGCTTTAAACAGAAACCTTGGCCGACTTTGGTGGGGGGGGTCGAGGCAAGGGCAGCATTAAAACATTTCTGTGCACTCCTGGCGGTGTAAATTTGTGGTCCAGCACATTTTGGAGCTGCCCTGAGGATTTGTCTGAACAGCTCTGTAAGGATTACACCACTGGAAGTTGGGCTATTTCTGTCCCGCTGTCATCTGCTGACTTAAATAACAGGGAGGCGCTTGAACAAAATGTAATGTAAATAAAACTCGGTGATCCTGCTGCCACAGGGAGCCACTGATCTTGGAACTGCTGGGAATAGGTGTGGGATCATTTGTGGCTTTCCCAGCGCTGCAGTTCCCTGCCAGTCCAGTTCTCCTTGGTTGCACCTCAGCAGCTCCCATGAGCTCAGGCCTCACTTTTAAATCCAAGAATTTGTAAGGGAAAGGAGAGAGGGAGATGCGGAGGCAGTGAGAGATGAAGGGCAGGCGTGCGGGTGGTGCTGGCACCCAGGGAAGGTTTGGGAGGAATAGATTTGGGGAGCACCAGGGCGGGAGGTGGGACAGCGTTGTCTCCCCGCTGTCAGATTGTCTTGGAATTGTCTGGAAAAGGTGTTGCCGGATAAAGAAGTTTCTTCCCGTTCGCCCAAAAAACTTCCCAGGCCAGGATTTGATGGGAGTAGCTCCAAAGTTTGGGAATGCTGGTTGTTTAAACTGCAGGGAGAGGGGAAGGAGCAGAGGGTGGAGGTTCCTGGTTCGGAATGAGTGAATATTGGTTGTTCTCCCTGCAAACATCAGTGAGTGTGGCACCCAAAAACTGCCCGGCGAATTCAGCTGACCCCAGGACAGAAACTGTCACACTGGAAGATGAAATTCAGTCACCCAACTGTGAAATGGAAGAATTTAATCCCACTACAAGTGAGAAACCCAGTGCAGCCTTAACTCCAAAGCTGCTGCCGACGCCTCCATCCCCCCGCAGCTGAGCCACCCAAACAAACTCTTTTTCTTCTTCCCTGTAAAAAACACTTTATCACTTTTCCTGAGGGCTCTAATTGCTTTCCATACACAGCTTCCAGTCTAAATGTAGTCCCCGTTCCACCCAGGATTTCTACCCTCGTCTCATCCCTACCTGGGGAGACCTTTCCATGCCTAAAGGGGCTCCAGGAGAGCTGGAGAGGGACTGGGGACAAGGGATGGAGGGACAGGACACAGGGAATGGGTTCCCAGTGCCAGAGGGCAGGGATGGATGGGATATTGGGGAGGAATTGTTCCCTGGGAGGGTGGGCAGGCCCTGGCACAGGGTGCCCAGAGCAGCTGTGGCTGCCCCTGGATCCCTGGCAGTGCCCAAGGCCAGGCTGGACACTGGGGCCTGGAGCAGCCTGGGACAGTGGGAGGTGTCCCTGCCCATGGCAGGAGTGGCACTGGATGACCCTTCATATCCCTCCCATTCCAAACCATTCTGGGAAAGGATTCTAGAATGGGTCTCTGCCCTCCCTGCTCCCAGCTGTGGGACCCACAGGATGTGACGCTCCCGTGCTTAGGATCACCGGGAAGGTGCCAGCCTCCCGCTGCAGTAACTTGCACCATAACACTGAGTAATGGAGGTTTGTTTAAAAAAAGAACCCTGGTGCTTCCAACACTGTTTATGGATCCTGAGAAACTGCCACCGTGGGATATTCATATTTTTATTATTGTTTTTATTATTTTTCCCGTGTGCTTGTTTGCAGCGCTTGGAATCCCAGAATGGTTCAGGTTGGAAGGGACCTTAAAGCCCATCCAGTGCCATGGGCAGGGACACCTTCCACTAATCCCAGGCTGCTCCAAGTGCATCCAGCCTGGCTTTGGAGCCTTCCAGGGATGGGGCACACCCAGCTCAGGGCATCCCAAACCCCACACTGGGCAGGGCACTTGGTTGTCGTGGCTGTGCTCTGCTCCACTTACATTGATTTGCCCTCGCTTGCATTTGCTCCATTTTCTCAGTGCCTCACTGAACGCTCCATGAAATGATTTGAGAAGTGCTGAGCTCTAAACCTTTAAATGATGTGAAAAAGAAAATTTAAAAAAAAAATAAGAAAGGAAAAACTGTTCCCGTGATGTAGCTGATCCCACAGCTGCTGCGGAGGTATAACAAGATAAAACATCAGAGATACAGATCAGATGACATTGGGAACATGTGAGATAGCTCAGTGCCTGTAAACCTTGAAAGGGGAGATCAAAGCCTGATCTCGCCCATTGTGTTGGACATTAATGTCAAACTACCTGGAGGTTTTTAATGGGGCTATTGTTATTAAACTTCTGATGCGAGTTAAAAGCCCCTCGTTCGTGGCTGTATTTAAAATTCATTTCAGCGATGGCAGTGAGGTGTTCCTGGCTCTGTCTGCCCAGCAAAGCAGCGCAGGGAGACGTGCTTGAGGCCTGGCTTTGCTCTCTCTCTCGGTTTCCTGTCATTTTCCTGTACAACTGCTCTGCAGAAAACATCAAATAACATCATTTATCGATCCCCAAGCGAGGGATTGGAGCGAAACCACTAGCTCCAGAGTGTGCAATTGGAATTTGCTCAGCTGTTGGTGATCCGTGTCAAACCACTGTGCCGTACCCCCCAACCCCTCCAGTGCTGCAGGTCCTGGTGCTGATCTCAGTCTCGGATTAAATCTCAGACCTGGGTGCATCTCCATCCCGAGCAAGGTGCGTTCCTCACACACGGATCGCTACTGCCTCGTCCCTTCGGAGGCTGCTCCTGAGCGGGAGCGATCTCATCCATCCTGGAGGGCAGCGTGGAATTCCCACGGCTCGGCACTCTCGGAGGAGCCCGAGATGGGAGCGGGGCTGGCAGGAGGCCAGAACGGGGCCGGGACTCTTGGAACGGGCGGGGAAATCGCCGGGGAGGCCCTGCAGATGCTGGCTTGGCACCGATTAAAAAGCCACCCTTCGGCTGCTTTGAAACATCAGCCATGCCCTTAAATTGCCCCACTTCCAGCTTCCCAGCCATTCCCTGCACTCAGGGAACGAGGGCCTGGAGTTCAGCTTTGAAGGCTGTTTTACCAACCCCACAGTCCCGAATCAGCTGTTTAATAACGACGCAGGAGCTGAGTTGTCACATTTTGCATCTGGGTCAGATTCAGACATGAAAATATTTAAGAGCTGAGCAAGTGCTTAGGGAGGACGTGACCTCCTGCCTGGAGAAACCAGCGGATCCAGGAGAAAATGCTGCTCCAAGCTTTCTGCTCCCTGCTGCTCGCACGTGCCCTTGCTAAGTTTTGAAGCTGACATTTAAAGCAGAAAGGGTTTGCTCTCATATTTTATGGCTGCAGCCTCTGCAAAGGGTAAAGTCCTGCTGGAGTGAGCCTTGCACCGGTCACAGACCACACTCAGCACCTCCCAAAGTCCCCTGAAAATTAAATATCATCAACTGCTTTTCTTCCAACCAGCTAAAACTCCGCTCATTTAAACTTTCTTTCGGTGAGCTTGGGAAATGCAGCAACAAAATGGAGAATATTTCCTCCTGTTTCTGCTTGTGTTCCAACCTCTCCGTTGTTTCTCAAGCAGGCAGGTTTTTATCAGGGCCTCATTACCCAGGACAGCTCCTTGGGAAGGGAAAAACCACTCAGACTTCTCAGGAGAGAAAGGGGAGCTGCAAAGGCTAGGAACAAGTAGTGCTGGACCTTCCCTTTGCTGCTGGGTTGATGATGGTTGGAGGTGGGAGTCTCTCGACTCAAGAGTCCTTCACAGTGAACCTCTTTGGCTTCAAGCATTTTGCAGTATTGTTTTAAACACGGCTGGGGGAAAGAAATTCAAGTATTTGTTTGACCTGCAGCATCTGCTGTGCCAGTAAACAGAGGAGCTGAGCATGAGAAAGCTGAGCTTGAGGGGTGCCAGGGGCTGGATCGCTCAGAAACTCGACAGGAGCTGCTCCAGTGAATTCCCCTTCTGAGTCAGTGAGTGCTGAGCCTGTCTTGGAAATGAAAATAATCACACACACCTCAGCTATTTGAAAGTTTTCCTAACTTTGCCCAAGTTTCAGTGGATGGAATTGCTTGGAAAAGGAACATTTCTGGTAGGGGCTGTCATTCCTTCTGCTGCGGCGGCTCAGGAGAGGCTGATCTGTGTCACCCCTTTGGAGAAGGCACAGCAGGGGTGCCTGAGGAGAAACACTCCTGGGATATTTGTAAATGGCCATTGCAGGTGTTTCTAGAACAAAAATGATTCAATCGTATTTTATTATGGCCTTCTAAAAACTCCCCTGAGCTTGGCATAGTTTCTAGTCCCAGTAGTACCTCTGTCCCATTTCCAGTGTTCTTGCTGGGAAGAATCCTACTGCCATGTTGGAATTGAATTGATAACTTCAAAGTGATAATTTTCAATTAAATTGATTGATTTTCCTAAGGTCCTTCATCTTTTAAAACCCCCTTTCACTGTTAAAAAATAAAATTATCCAGGAACACTTTCAAGATAACCTCCAAAAGCATCCAGCCTGCTCTTTCCCCAGAACCCCATTTTTACAGTGCTTTTTTACAGAGAACTTCCACATTTGTGCCAATATTCATTTAAAATTATGAAGTCCACCTGAGAAGGTCCTAAATTAGTGCAAAGCTCCAGTGCTGAGGGATGAGAATCCAGAGGGACTTGGGGCAATTTGGGGGAGTTGGGATCAGACCTGTGAATGAGGAGCTGGGGTTTTGCTGCCTCCAAAAATGAATAATCCCAAAACCAGCTCAACTTAAAAGGAGGAGAATGGGGTTTTGCTGCCTCCGAAACAGAATAATCCAGAAAAGAGCTGTTTCAAAAAGTGAGATCGACCTCTTCAAACTGGGGTGATTGAGGGAGTCAGGATCAGGAGCTGGGGTTTTGCTGCCTCCGAAACAGAATAATCCAGAAAAGAGCTGTTTCAAAAAGTGAGATCGACCTCTTCAAACTGGGGTGATTGAGGGAGTCGGGACCAGAGGAGCTGGGGTTCTGCTGCCTCCAAAAATGAATAATCCCAAAACCAGCTCAACTTCAAATGAGGAGAATGGGGTTTTGCTGCCTCCGAAACAGAATAATCCAGAAAAGAGCTGTTTCAAAAAGTGAGATCGACCTCTTCAAACTGGGGTGATTGAGGGAGTCAGGATCAGACCTGTGAATGAGTTTTGCTGCCTCCGAAACGGAATAATCCAGAAAAGAGCTGTTTCAAAAAGTGAGATCGACCTCTTCAAACTGGGGTGATTGAGGGAGTCGGGATCAGAGGAGCTGGGGTTTTGCTGCCTCCAAAACGGAATAATCCCGAAAACAGCTCCGTTTCAAAAAGTGGGATCAACCTCTTGGGGTGATTGAGGGAGCCAGGATCAGACCTGCAAATGAGGAGCTGGGGTTTTGCTGCCTCCAAAACGGAATAATCCAGAAAACAGCTCAACTTCAGCAAGTGGGATCAACCTCTTCAAACTGGGGTGATTGAGGGAGTCAGGATCAGACCTGTGAATGAGTTTTGCTGCCTCCGAAACGGAATAATCCAGAAAAGAGCTGTTTCAAAAAGCGGGATCGACCCCTTCCCGGTGACTCTGGGCCTTATCATTCGTGTGCTATCTCTCTCTTTGATAAGGTGCAGCCTTATCTGGCTCTGCCGTTAGAAAAGCCCAGCGCCCGTTAGTGATATTTATTTGTCTAATAAAACACAACATTTCCAGCTTGGACCTGTTCATTTGGATTTTACACTTCTGCTCTTTACTCTCAGTTTCTATGGGAACCTGGGCTGTTTCTGCAGCGGAGAATAAAGAGATGAGGGGAACTCTCAGAAAACACAACTCCCATTTCTCCCCTGAATTGCCAGGCACAAACACTCAGAGCCAAATAAACGGGGAAGGGAACAATCAAGGCAGGAGAGCTGATAATCATTGAGTCCCTCCTTGCTGAAACATCTCAGTTATGCTTTTCTGCTTGGAAGATCCAGGTGTGATGCTGAAAAGTTGGGTTTGGGGAGGAGATAACAGGCTGTGGTGCTTGGCTTTATGGCTATTTTAGTGCAGACTGGAAATTACATCAACCCCCTCTCTTTTTGGTGTCGTTAATTACAGCCGATGAGGTGGAAACGTGGTTCGTGTACAGTTCTGTGCATGAGAAACACACTCCAGGTCCCCCATTCCAGGGATCTGGCTCAGGATCTGCTGCTTCTCTCAGTGGTTAATGCAGATGGGCTGAAATAACGAGCAGGAAATAATTGGGAAAATGTCCCTAAGGACATTCCTTGCAGCACCATGATGTGAGTTCTGGACAAGGTGCTGGACTGAGGCTTGGGCTCGGTGATCTGACAGGTCTTTTCCAACCTAAATGGTTCTGCATTTGCATTTGCACCTGACTTGGAGGGATGTGGGCGCAGTGCTCTGAGTACAGAGAGTCAGCAAGGTGAGGATGAATTTTTCGTCTTCCAGCAGGTCTGGGTTTAAAATCCAGCAGACTTGGGGAACTTGGCGAGGATACAAACAACAAAAAGGCTTTTGAAACAGTTGGCTCAGAGGAGTTGTGGCTGCCCCTGGGTCCCTGGAAGTGTCCAAGGCCAGGCTGGACACTGGGGCTTGGAGCAGCCTGGGACAGTGGAAGGTGTCCCTGCCCATGGCAGGGGGTGGCACTGGATGGGCTTTAAAGTCTCTTCCAAACCATTCCATGATTTTGGGATTTCAACAGAGTCACTTGCTCAACACCAGCAGAGCCTCTGATGTTGGAGGCTCTGGGAAAAAAGCCTTTTTTCACAGCCCTTGGGCTGAAATTGGCTCATCCTTCCATCCCTGAATCCAGGGGAGGGGTTTGGAGCCCTGGCAGCTTTGGAAATACCACGGCTGCTGTCAAAAGGCCTCGCACAGAAAGACTCAAAACCCGCTCTGCTGAAAAATAAACAGAGAACCACATATTTTGTGCCTTAATAAGCTAAAACACTGGCAGCTACTTAAAAAGTCAATTTTGATTTAGTCCTGAGGGATGCAGGCGGTCCTAATCCCCACGTAGGGCTTACAAAGGAGCTCTGCCCCCCTGCCTTGCCTGGTGTTAATCAGGCTGAAGTGCCTGACAGGAAAATCTCCCAGAATTACGTTTGTTCGGCACAGAGCTGAGCTCAGGCCTCCCCTGACTCGTTTTCAGGCAAAGGGGAGCTCATTTGAAAGCTCCACTGCTAATTCCAGGAAAGGAAGACGGCATTAAGGCTCTGCTGGGAGTTTCAAGTGACAGCAGAGCCATCAGCGGAGGGGAAGTGCAGGAAGGTGATCTTTATCAGAAACCACATGTTTGGCTGTGTAGTTCAACCCCAGTAATCACTGTTTACCCCTTGCTCAAGGATTGTTTCATTGCATTAAAAAAGAAACGTTTGTGGGTCTCTCCGTGCTCTCAGTGAGCAGCAGGAGAGTGGAGTTTGGGTGTTTACTGAAGGTGCTGACAGAGAGTAAAACCTGCTCCTAAAGGAAGAGATGGTCCCCTCTGAAAATAGAAATGGGCTTTTGGAAGGGTTTTGTGTAGACCGAGCACGAGGTGATCCTGGAGGAGGGAAGGCCTTTGGAAAGAGTCTCTCCCCATCTTTCTTGGGGAATCCCTTCAGGCACGGCGAGGCCACAGTGAGGTCACCCCAGAGCTTCTCCTCTCCAGGCTGAACAATCCCAGCTCTCCCAGCCTTTCCTCCCAGCAGAGCTGCTCCATCCCTCTGCTCATCCTGGTGCCTCCTCTGGGCTCTCTCCAGCAGCTCAAATCCTTGCTGTGATCTGGGTTTTGCCTGGAATGCTCCCACGAAGGGATCATCCCCTTGGGAGGGCTGAGGTTTCTGCTGGGAGAGCACGAGGAGGGTGGGTTTGGTGTGCAGCGCTCTGCTCCTTCCTGTGACACCTTTCCAGGAGATCCTGCGGACCCTCCAGAGGCTGCCAGAGTATTCCAGGGAATATCACCACCTGCTTGTTCTGCTTCTCCACATGCTTCCTCTTCTCCCGAGGAGAAAAACGGGCCTTTGACCTGATCCCAGGCTCCCCAAGGTGATCTGCCCTGGGGTAGATCTCCAGTGGATCTTCATTTTCCGCATCAGGAAACGGATCTGAAGAGACGAAGGGAATTCACCGGGATCCATAAAAAGCCGGGTCTGACACCATCCTGCTCTCCCCTATCTTCAGCTGGCACAGAAAGAGCCCGAGTGGGAAGAGCTTCACCTGCAGAATTCTCTCCCCTGTAAGGAGCCAAGGTTGGCTCATGCCAGCACGGAATTAGGCTGTAAAAGTCAGGTACTGAAATGCGGGGAACAGCTCCTAGAGCAGGGCGTGTTCAGCGGTATCCCGGATAGTAAACATTCAGGTAGTCCAAAACCCCTGGGTTTTAGTGACATAATGTCTCCCTTTACTAAACACATCTTGAAAATGCTGAATTGTGGGCAATTTTCAGGCTAGAGAGTCCTGGCGTGCTCAGCCATGACTCCTGTGGTGCTGTAGTTTGTACAAAGCCAGGCTGTTTTCCTGCTCCTTCCCTGGTGATCCCTGACATCCCATCTTTCTTCTTGCCCATCAGCACGGAGCTGATGCTTCCTTGGGGCTGTCTTAGGGGGAATCATCATCCCAGAGCCTGCTTTTGGCACTGGAAGTTTGGGTTATTTTTTTCTGTCTCATTTTCATTTCCTCTTTATTGGAAGAGCACTGAGGTGCTCCTGCCAGGCCCTTCCCAAGGTCCTTCTGCAGCTCTTTTTGGCTCACTCTGTTTCTTTTCTGCTGCTCTGAGTGCCTGAATGTCCACAGAAGACCTCCTAGGTACCTTTATCCATCTGAATTTTGACTCCGTCAAGCAGCACCGGCCCCAGCAGAGCACCCTCAAGGTCACAGGTGGTGTCCCTCTGCTCTCCAGAGCAGTTCTTTCTCCATGAGAAGACCTTTCCTGGCAGCTTCGTGTCTTTAGCGGCCTTTGCTGGGGAACATTCTGAGAGAACTTGCGGAAACCACGTAAATTCTGTCGAGCAGATCAACCCGAAGTGTGACCCCTTCAGGAACCTCAGTACGTCCCTTTATGGGAGACAGTACATCAGTTTTATTCTGCTCTTGGTGAGAGTTTTCACTTACAGAGATACAAATGATACAAGTCTGAGGTCCCCAGGTCAGCTCTGCGAGACTGTCACAGACTCACGGAGTTACTGAGGCTGGAAAATCCCTCCCAGCCCATGGAGCCCACCCTGTGCCCGATGCCCACCTTGTCCCCAGCCCAGAGCACTGAGTGCCACCTCCAGCCCTTCCTTGGACACCTCCAGGCATGGGGACTCCAAACCTCCCTGGGCAGCCCCTGCCAAGGCCTGAGCACCCTTTCCATGCAGAAATTCCTGCTGCTGTCCAACCTGAGCCTCCCCTGGCCCAGCCTGAGGCCGTTTCCCCTTGTCCTGTCCCTGTTCCCTGGGAGCAGAGCCCGACCCCCCCGGCTGCCCCCTCCTGTCAGGGACTTGTGCAGAGCCACAAGGGCCCCCCTGAGCCTCCTTTTCTCCAGGCTGAGCCCCTTTCCCAGCTCCCTCAGCCGCTCCTGGGGCTCCAGCCCCTTCCCAGCCCTGTTCCCTGCCCTGGACACGCTCCAGCCCCTCCAGGGCTCTCTGGCCGGGAGGGCCCAGAGCTGGACACAGCCCTCGAGGTGCCTCAGCAGGGCCAGCCCAGGGGCCGGGCCCTGCCCTGGGCCTGTGGCCACCCCATGGCTGGCACAGCCCAGGGGCCATTGGCCTCGTGCCCCCCGGGCACCCCTGGGCTCCCGTCCACTCCCAGGGCCTTTCCTGACGGGCCCTTTCCAGCCCCTCTGCCCCAGCCTGGAGCTGCAGGGCTTGGGGTGAGCCCAGGGCAGGACCCGGCACTTGGCCCTGCTGAACCTCGGCCCATGGATCCAGCCTGTCCTGATCCCTCTGCAGAGCTTCCTGCCCCCCAGCACATCCACACTCCCGCCCGGAAATGTTTTAAAAAAGTTTTGTTGCCTCTTGAGGAAGCAGTGAGGCTGTAAATCTGCTGCTCCGTGTGAATGTACAGAATTCCAGTATACCTGTGCTACCTACAGCGAAGTTATTCCAGGGAATTAGGGCACCCTGGAGAGCTGCAGGTGGTGCAGGGGGGCACGGGGGCGCTGGGAGGGGAGGCATCGCAGTGGGGACAAACTGGGAACGCCGCAGTTGTTTGATGGAAATCATGACGATGCTTTGAAAGAACGGAGCTGCTCCATAAAAGCAGAACAGGAACCAAAAGGCCTTCCTCGAGCTGCTCCAGGGTGTGAGGCAATGAGCTGAAGGATCCTCTCTAGAAACGTGGGATATTCCTGCCCTCCAGTGGAAGCATGGGAAAGTGCTGGATAAGGAATGGGAACCTCCCAAGGATGCCAAGAAACCCTCGGGAAGCTCCTCGCTTTTTGATGTGCTGTCCCCTGAGCTGTCCCTGGTGCTCTGTGCCGGAGCCCTCGGTCCCCTCTGCGTCCCCCACCGCGGACCTGCCCGCTGTGCCTGTGTCCCATGGAATTTTCCAGAGCTCGGCACTGATCCAAGGGGATGACGTGTGAGATTCCAGAGCTGGGAACGTGGCTTGGAGGGGTTTTGGGGGAGCACTCATCCATGCCAAGTTCAGCTCCTGGGATGGCGCGAGCCCTTCTCCAGAACGAGCCACGTGCACGGGAGGTGCTTTAGGACATACTGTGCTCCGTCAGAAAAGCAGGAATGACGGTGAACTGCTGGGATGTGCAGGGTTCTCTGCCTGGATTCCCCAAATGAGCCAGCTCGCATCCCTTTCCCAGCCAAGGAGTTCACTGGGGTAAAAAACCCTGGGAGTTCAGGTGCTTTGTTTGGCTCCTTGTTTTCCTAATCCCTTCCTGGCTAGCACAGGACAATATTCCAGTGTTGTCAGAGCACTTGGGAGTCTCTGCTGCGGTGAATTCCAGCGCAGCAGCGAGAACTCTGCTTTTCCCTGGCTGCCATGTGTTAAATAAATAAATAAATGCCTGATAAGGACTTCCTTTTATCTGGTCAGGACAAGCTGTAAGATCGAGCAGCTCCTGTCTCACCATGTCAGACACGAGCAGCTTCCAGGGCAGCCTGGGAAACAGAGCTCCGAGGTTTGGTGCTTTCAGACACTGCGAGGAGGGGCCTTGAGTTTCCCAGCGTGTCCCAGTTCTGTGCAGATCTGTTGGACGCGCCTTGGTGCATCCAGCTGGGTCCTGTCTCTGCCCGTGCCCTCCAGCAGGTGTCTGGAAGGGGGAGAAGAGCAAAGAGGTGGTTATTGATTTATTGATTTATTGACTGGGAGCCTCCGGTCTCCAGCCATGTGGGACTCGGGCACTTCCTGCTGTTGACGGATTTGAGCATTCCTTGGTGGGTTTCTCCTCCTGAATCTGCACAGCTGCTTCCCATGGCACAGCCCGACCTGTCCAGCTTTGATTAGCTCCTGCCAGAGTTGTCTCTTCCCCTAGCACAGAATCCCGTCCTGGTCTGTGCTCCTCACCATCACTTCCCGGTCCCTTTTCCAACCTCACTCCTTAGCTTTTGAGGCAAGGGCAGTACAGGTGGATGAATGACCATCACCACCTGCTTACGTAGGATCTTTTTCCTCCCTCACTGCGTTCCTACAGGATCCCCAGTGTAGGTATTTCCTTGTCCCTCGGTGCCTTTAATTCCTTGTGCAGTTTTTCACCTCGGGCTTCTGTTTGCTGGTTTTGGTGATTTCATATCCTCGACCGACGCTGTCATTTTGCTTCTTCTCCCTGCTTTTCCAGTTCATCCCTAAAGATGTTGAGCAGGGAGGATTTGAGCACTGCTGGCCTCCCTCCATTAGCAAAACGAGCGGTGCATTTCCTATTTTGACCTTTTTTTTGTTTTAATCAATGCACAGACCTTCCTTCTTATATCACTTCTGTCAGAGCCTTTCGAACCTTGTCAGATGCCTTTAGGAAATCCAAGCCAACTGCATCCAGCAGATCTCTCCTCCCCATGTGCCTGGGGACTCCTTCAAAGGGCTCCAGTAGGCTTGGGAAGCGCCTTGGCTCTTCCCCAAAGAACTCAGATTTATCCATGTGTCAAGTGCTTCTGTTAGGACAGATGTTGGGTTTAGGGGACTGCAGGGCTCTGGATCCCATCAAAAAGCCACTTCCATCCTCGAGGTCACACAGAAGTGCTGGGGGAGGCCCATCTGGTCCCTTGGTCGATGTGGGTCTCCTCCTGACACCTCAGTGGGGTTCCCCTGGAGCTGCCCTGGGAAGGAAGATGTGCCGGGAGGGTCTCCCCAAGACCTTCCCTGTTGAGCCCAGGGGTAAAAAGGGCACTGAGCTTCTCTCACATGGCTTTGTTCTCCTTGGTGGGCTCTTTCCAGAGGGTCTCCGTAGGGTCTCTACAGCCCATGGTCAGGCTCGTGCTGCTGCTGTGGTCGGGAAGGGTTTATCATTTGGTTTGGATCTTTTGAAGTCGTTATTTGCCTTTTCTTTCTGTCTTATGGTGTTTTCCCTTTCAACTGGACCGGATTTGGTTCTTTTTTCTTTCCTCTTTCTTGATTTGTTTGAAACGACTTCGTATTTGAAGGGTGCTCTTGCTTTTAATGTCCTTGCTTGTGCTGCCACTCAGCTGCTCCAAATTCCTGCTGGCCTCTCCTAGATCCGCGCTGGGTGTGTTTGCTGTGTCCAGATCCCCACGTGCCACTGCTGAGATTTCATTCTCCTCATCAGCTCTTTCAGCTGCTCTTTGAATTCCCTTCCGTGACTTTGGAAGTGGTGCAGAGAACCCCATGCCGGCAGTGTTGGATCTCAGCACATCGCGGTTCTTCTCTTACAAGGAGGTTCCCCCAAGGGTAGGACTTGGAGTTGGGCCTGGCTTATCTTTTCTGATCTGTCATGTGGCTGTGGCTGCCCCTGGATCCCTGGCAGTGCCCAACGCCAGGCTGGACACTGGGGCTTGGAGCAGCCTGGGACAGTGGGAGGTGTCCCTGACCATGGCAGGGGTGGCACTGGATGGGCTTTAAGGTCCCTTCCAACCCAAACCATTCTGGGATTCCATGAAATGCCCCTCAGCAGCCCCTGGAGAAGGAACACAAGTTCTCTCAGGGTAGATCTCTGCCTCTTGGCAGCTGCCAAGCTGGAAACCAGCTCACAAGGGATTTTTTCCCAGAGGATTTGGGCCATTGGAAAGAAGAACTGAGGGCAAAGTGCCGACAGAGCTGTCTGAAGCCCCCCGGGACTTGAACAAATGCACAATAAGCGGTGAACACAGCGAGTTGGACAAATAAATGTGTCTGACATCATCAATTTATTGATCTGTTCCCCACATTCCTTAAAACATTTAAGAGGAGAAAGCTGCAACCGAATCCTTTGAACACTGTTGCCACGGGGGCCTTTCCCCGTGCAGGTCCTGCCTGGAGGCTGGAGGCAGAGGGGCTCCTTGGTGTCAGCGTGCTCAGCTGAGCCCCTTTGGGGGCGCTGGGATCTAACGAGCTCTTTGCAATTAGCTGGGGAGATCTCATGGAGCAGAACGGTGATTTGAGCAAGTCCAAGCCGTAGTTAGGCCGAGCTTTCCTTGAGATCGCGTCTGGCTTTCCAAGGGTGGAACACGGCTCTTCCCCGATGAATCCCGACAGCTTCCCTTAAAATACCTTTGGTGGTGTTCAATCCTTGGCATCCAGTTTGGTAGCTGGGATTTATCGCCCTTGCAGAGTTCATTTGGAATTTTAATGCAAAATTCTGGTTTTCCTGAGTATTCACATGGGCTTTCCTGGGTGTTTTCCAAAGGAAAAAATCCCCAAGGGATCTGTGGGTATTGCCTCTGAAGTCAGTCAGAAAAGCTAAAGGAAAAACCCTTGATGTCTTATTTTCCAAAGAGATTTTGTTGTCTACAGATCCAAACTGTTGAATCCAGGAGGATGAGGAGAAAAATGAGGAGAAAAGAGGGAATTCAGGGAATTTTCTCCTTCCTGACCAAAATACTCTTTTTTTTCCTTCTACATTATTCCAGGGCATCAAAGATGACAATGGGGAGTTTATTTTCATTGACCTTGTGCCAACTATCCCCAAAATGCAGCTGATTCAGCTCTTCAGTCTGGGGGTTTCAACCCCAGTTTGCCCCAGGAATCCATGATTTGAATATGAATTATTTGGCTGTCGATAAACAACATTTTGCTGCTCTTCCATTTTATATCAGATGTTCTCTTCATTGGAATGAAGTGAAGTTGTCAGGGTCCAAGCGCAGTGTTTGAGGTGCTGTGAGAGGTCTTCTGCTCTTCCTTAGGATTTTGTTCAGCCTGGAATTCCAGGTTGTGCTGGGCCAGGATAGAATGTGATACGAGGCATCTCTTTGGTGTCCAGCTAAAATTGTCCAGAGCTAAAACGAGAGAGCAGGAAAAAGGGAGGGAAAAGAGAAGGAACAACCCCCATCCTTAAGCAATATCCTTCAACACTGCACAGAACAGGAAACTCCACCAGAGGAAGGAATAGTCCACATCCTCCCTCCGCCCCTTTTAATTAAACTGGATTCAGATCTGGGGTTTGTAATCAGACTGTTCCGTAGGGTGTCGTGTTTGAACTATTTCAGGACATTTTGGCATGAGGAACACTACAAATGTCGTTTTACCCGGAGCTGAATCCAGCACTTCCCAGAGAAGGAGGTGGGGAGAGTCCTGTGGGAAGCGTGGGGCTGTTTCCTTCGGAGTTCAAGGAGGAACACGTGCATCTGGAAAACAAATACACATTCCCATGGTGGCCTCCCTGTGAGTTCCAGAGAAAATCAGGGAGTGTGTTCCCTAAAAACCCCTCCTCGTGCTCTACTGAGAGCACTCGGGCTCAGATCCGTACGGGGTTCCTATCAGCTGGCATTTTCTGTCCCGGTGTGTTTGGCTCTTCCACCAAGATTGTGGCTTTTCTCTGGCACATCAGCATCATGTGGATGCGTAAGGGGCAATTCCACAACGCGGGCGCTGGAACTGGGGAGTGAAGGGCTGAGATTTTGGGAGCTCAGACCCCTGGGGGCCATGGGGAGCTTTAAAGGGAGCGATGCACTTCCCTGTGTTACAAGGGGAGAGGATCCCACGGGAATATCTGGGGAAAAAAGGGTGAGATTCGCACTTGAAGGGGTTTTCTCCCAGATGAGGTCCCACCGCGGCGTGGGAGGCGCCGAACTCAGCAGCACAAGGTGTTTGATGAGGTATCACCGATCTCCTGGCACGTTTAGGGCTTCAACGACACTCACTTCAAAAAACCCTGACTTTTGAAAGAGCCTGGATGAGGAGAAGCACGGTCTGAGCTGCTTTGGCTGCATTTGAGTGTGTTCAGTTACAATTCTGTGCAACATCCATGTCCTCAAAGCCCCAGAATTCCAGCAAATCTCTTTGTTTAACTACTGAACCAACCTGGGATGAGCTCAGCTTGCTGCAACAGCACAACATCGTGTTTGTGGTGCCGAGCTCTCACTGAAAAGTGATTTGCTGTTCAAAAAGGGGAGGGGACAAATGAACCTGTGAGGTTTTTAACCCAATATTTTTAATTTCAGATCTCCCTCCCCTTCCAGAGGAAGTTAGAGGTGCCGTGGCTTTAATGGCTGGTTCAGCTGCCACTCCAAGCTCCCTTTCTGTAAGAAAATCTGCAGCAGGGGGTGTGCAATTTTCTCCTGATGTGAAAGGCTGTGAGTTCAGGTGCTGGGGCGTCCAAGAGAAATTCCCAGCCCTGAAAACACGGCCTTGAGAAGAAATCCAGCCTTTCTTTTCCATGCAATGGTCCCTGCAGCTGCAGCTTCAAACCCAGCTTCAAAACCAGCACATGGATTTTAAAACTCTCAAGGAAGAGGCTCCTGGTTCGGGTTTTTGAAGGTGTCAGATGTGGGAGGCAGTGGGAGGAGCAGCTAAATCAGGAGTCCAAGCCACCTCAGGAGGACGGGCTGGAAGGAGGAATCCTGACCTAAGGAATACCTGGGTTATAATTCCCATATGTTCGCCCTGCATCCATCTACAGATCCATCCTTCCACTCTTTCAGTGGGGTTTGCAATTATAAAACATCGAGAGCAGCAGATGAGTTTGATGTTCTCCTTCTGGGTCTTCCCTTGGGGCAGGGCAGCAAATCCTCATCCGGAGATATGAGTTTGATGTTCTCCTTCTGGGTCTTCCCTTGGGGCATGGCAGCAAATCCTCATCCAGAGGTATGAGTTTGATGTTCTCCTTCTTGGTCTTCCTTGGGGCAGGGCAGCAAATCCTCACCTGGAGGTAAATCCTCTCTGAGCAGCCAGGATCAGTGGATGACATCCATGCCTTCCCTGGGCTGGCTTGGCATTAGGGTAGCTAATCCCAGGCAGGGGTTATCGACGGAGATGTCCTGGAATAATTCTGGGATCTGAATTTGTGAGCGAGCTGGTAAACGGCAGTAACGTGACAGAGCTGGGAATGAGTTCAGCTGTTCTGTCACGTCTGTGATGGACAGGAACACAGGCAAAGAGCTGGGCTTTTCCTCGGAATCATTGTCCTTCCCAACACCAGCTTTTCCTGAAACTTCCCGGGAAGCTCCCAGGTGCATTTGTGCATCAGGAGGGAGATGGACACGTGGTGCCCAGAGGAAGGAGCACAGAGGCCCTTCCCACTCATCCAGGACATTGATACTCACTGCTCTCACTGCCTGCTCTGCCCGAGGGGAATTCCGGGGCAAACACCCCCCTTCCGGCTAATCCATGGAGACCTGGAAGTGCTCGGATCCTGGAGAGGTCTGGAGAGCAGGTTTGGCCTTCCCCAGCAGGGGTTGGGTTCATGCCCTGGGTATTTTTTCCTGCTGCAAAGGTTTGTCAAGGAACATCTCCCCGCCAAAAGTCCTGACCCCGTGACTGATATCTGCAGGGAATGCTGGATAAGGGTTTGCACATGGGATGGGACCTCGGAGAGGATGAGTGGCCACACACCGTGAAGAAATAGGGATTTGTTCTCAGTGCCTGCAGGAATTTGCTTTCAGGCATTCCCAGGTTCTGGATCCCGCTGGTCGTGTCGATGCCCGGTGGCTGTTCCCTGCCTGAGGCCCCTCAAACGGGGCGCAGCTGAAGCTCAGCATCTCCTGTGGACACCACACAAGGCGCTTTTGATTTCACTTTCACCCATTCCTCTATTCCCCCTTGCCCCAAATCCCTGGGGAACACGTGATTCCGAGCTTTTGGGAGTCACCGGAGCCGACAGGGAAGGGAAGGGAAGGCATGGCAGCCCTGCCACCGTTTGCTGCGTCGGCTCTTCCTCACATTGCTTTCAACTCCGAAGCCTCCTGCTGACGGGAATTCCAGCCGTGTCCCTGCCGCTTCCCATTATTCACCTTTGGAACTGCACCTCTCTTCACGCAACAGCACGAGTCCAGCCTAGGGAGCTTTCCATGATTTCAGGGTACCAGGCAGGCCGGGTCCCATGGACAGCCCAGACCCAGGTGGGTCATTTCATCCCAGCCAAAATATGGACAGTCAGATGGAGAGAAAGAACAGTCACAGATGGAGATTTGGGAGAATTTTTGCTTTCTTTTACGCAGATTTTTTTAAGTGCCCCATCAGCTGAAGCAGCATTTAATAAGAAATAAATTGTGGCTGCCCCGCCCATGGAAGTGTGCAAGAAAGGGTTGGGAGCAACGTGACGTAGTGGAAGGTGGTTGGAACAGCATGATCATGGAGGTCCTCTCCAAGCCAAACTATTCCATGATTCCCTGACCCCTTTAGAATCTCGCTGTATCTTAAGAGCCGTGAGGGAGAGGACTTTTAGTGGGCACAGAAATGAGGTTTAGTTTTGGGATGTATTTCGCTCCCCACCCCACCTGTGGATCTCAGGCTCATTTCACCTGTGTCCCCTTGCAGGATGGCTCTGATCATCACCACTCAGGTGCTGCAGCTCCACTTTTCCCAGTTTTTGCAGAGATTCCATATTTCCTTCTCCAGAAATACATCTCCTCAGTGATGGGTGACCAAAAAACCAAGTAACAGGCTGCTGGTGCCTGTCAGTGAGGAAGGCTCCCAAATTCTGGGTATATCCCCCCAAATTCTGGGTTTATCCCCCAAAAGCGGTGGCATTTGCTCAGATCAGGGTGGTTGGTTCCCATTTGGTTGCAATTCCTGGCTGGCTGGCAGCCTGCAGGTGGAGAGGAGCCAAGTTTTCTCTGGAGATGACAGTTTGCTAACAGATGTCTGATGTTTCCCAACACGGTTGGGATGGCAATCAGGAGCTGCTTCGGCAGAGCTGAGCAGTTGGGTAATTGCAAACCTTTGCTCCTCACATTTTCTCGTTGATCAGCTGCCTGGGTAACGCGATTATTTCCATTTTTGTTGTTGTTGTTGTTTGTAGTTTTAGGAGGCAAAGCTTGAAATATCTCTCGGAGTGATCATCGTCCTAGGAGGCGGTGGCTCGTTTAAATGGTGGGAAACCTCCAGCAGCGCAAGGAGCCACAGGATTTCCTCTCCCCTTGGGCACAGCACTGCCCAAACACTCGGGCTGTGGCTCTTGCGCTGCCATTTCAAAGGATTGGGATGCTGGAAGATGGAATTTCCTCCTGAGCCCCCCCGACTACTCTGGTGTCTTGTCCGTGGTGTGTGTCCCTGCCGAAGGGGAGGCTGAGGCCAGGCAGCTCCTCAGGAACAGGAGGTTTATCTGGAGGCAGGGAAAGGAGCGGTGTTCCCAAGCCCCAGCTCTTCCCAGGGAGGTTTCAGGAGGTTTCTGCCATTCAGACTCACAAGAAAACCTCGGAGAAGAGCTTGGAAGGCTCTGCAGGATGCTCCTGCCTAACTCAGACCTGAACCTCTCCCGTGCTGCCCTCTGAGGTCCCAGCCTGCTGTCAGCTGCAGGAGTGGGCTGTGAGCTCTGCCAGGCTTGCGCTGCTGTCAGTAGGCGACAAAACCCTGCTTCAATAAGCAAAAAGTCCCATTAGGAGCATGCTGGGAGTTGATTCCTGGTGTCCCACGAGGCTCCTGTGAAAAGCTCAGCCTTCATTTTAAAAGCTCTTTAATAAAAAGAGCAGACTTTTCCTTGCTTTTGGATCACACGTTCCCCATATCTTTTCTTGGTGCGCACTTCCAGCTGTGATTTTCCAGGCATTTTGACCTGGCATGAGCAGGCCAGTCACCAAAATATCCAGGGAAAGGCTCTCTCTTAATTACAGCTAATTCAACTGGAGGCAAGCAAGCCCAGAAATCCCAGTGCAGAAAGTCCAGGCCTTGTGCCTGCACAGCTCCAGCATGGCACTGACCGTGCCTGTGGTGCCACTTGTGCCTCCAAGGTGTCTGCCCAGCACACCTCTCATCAGTTAATTCAGGAATTTGAGCTCTTCCAGAGGTCAGAAAAGCATTCGATTGTTTGGAAAGTCTCCGAGCACTGGCGTAAAGCTGGGATTTGCAGTAGAACTGCCTTTCTGGTTAAAGAGGAGTGGCACGAGTGGCATCTCCACAGGGGAGAAAAGCTCCCTGCCCTGGCACGGGTGGGTTTGTCCCGCACAGGGATGAGTTATTCCCACCTCATCCTGCACAAGTGGGGTCAAACTGTCCTTACCCTCATCCCACCTTCTATGGAACTGCTTCCCTGAGCAGATTGTCCAGAGAGGCTGTGGGGTCTCCTCCCTGGGGCTGTTCCAGAGCTGTGTGCACACAGTGCTGTGCCCTGGGCTCTGGGATGGCCCTGCTGGAGCACGGAGGTGCCACCAGGTGTGCTCCCTTGCAGCCTGAGCCATCCTGTGAATATCCCAAATGTTCCCGAGTGTCGCAGATCCTTTATCCTGATCAGGAACGGAACGTTTATTTCAACTTCTGTATTCCTTGGCACTGCCCTCCCAGTGCCTTGGAAGGGTCTCTTTGCGTTGGGAGGGGATAAAGTCAAACATCACAGATGTTTTTCACCATCGTTCTGTCCGGTGAGGAGCTCACGCTGCAAAACCTTGGGAGCTTCCGTTCAGGGAGCGGCACGCTCAGCTTCAGGAATTTGGCAGGAATTCTGAAGTCCATGATGAGGATCATACCCCTGACTTCCGCTTTAGCTTGGGAATATTTGTATTTTCACCTTTTTAGTGAAGATATTTATCCTCCAGCTCAGCAGGTTTGAAATGCATAATGACTGAATTTATAGGAATTTGGTGTTTAGATGGACTTGGACTTTTTGTAGCTGGGAATAAAACAGAATTCCAGTGTGGCTGTTGCTGGTGGGCACGGGAAGGGCTTGTTTGCCTGATTTTACCCTTGGTTTGGTTTCAGTACGTATTTTTGGCATTTCTTTTGGGGTTTCGAGGCTTGTTGCAGTGTATTTAGGAAAAAACACATCCGATGTGTCCCGTCTGCTTTGCTGCACTTGTATGTGCTCACTCCATCCAAGGAGCCTGGCAGAGGGAGTCAGCCAAGGGATTTCCAAAAGCGATCCCAAGAATGCGGCGAGTCTTTTTCTAAGCAAAATAATCCAGTTTTTTATCGTGCTCCAACGCAAATCCGGAAGATTTCAGCTTCCTGGTCCAGGAAGGTGTCCCTGCCCATGGCAGAGAGGCTGAAATCAGATGGTCTTGAAGGTCCCTTCCAACCCAAACCATTGTGTGACCCTGGCCCTGAAATTTTCCATCTGTTTGTGTGTTGGCAGGGAGTTTTCCAGGCTGGGATTTCATCTTCCTGGCAATTAGAAATCATTAAAGGTATTTAACTGCTCTGTACGTTCATCATGAAATGAGAGGCACTCACTGCTCTGTCACCCCCGAAATGATGGCTCTGCTGGGCTTTGAAAGGGGACATTTAAATCCTTTTTTAGTGCCAGCTCAGCGTTCACCTCGTGATGAGCACGGAGGGATCAATGAGCAGCTGTGGCACGCAAGGTTATCCCAAGTTCCCAGCGGGCTCCGTGCTGATTGGGTTCCAAAGTCGGAAGCATCAGGAGCAAGGTCACCCACAGGATCTGGTGACAGCATAAAAAATAAAGCGGAGCTGAAGCCATTTGTTGACAGCACCCCTGAGAGAGAACTGTGCTTTATTGCCTCAGATTTAGGGCTTCACGATGTGACCTCTCACACTTCCGGACTCCTATTTGGAGTCTTCCCTTTTCACTTGGAAAATGACGGAGTTTTGCTCTTTCTCCCCCATTCTCGTTGAGGTTTTAAATAGACCAGAGGAGGTGGCTTGAAGGGAATCTGCCGGTAAATCAGTTCATGGTGTTAATGAAATAATCAGGGTGGGAATGTCCCAAAGCTGGGCAGGTGGATAAGGAGTGGGATGGTGGCTCCTCTTCCCACTGCTGTCGCCCTGCACGAGTGAAGCCCGCAGTGATCCTGCTCTGTCTGTTAACTGCAAGCTATTCCAGCTGAAATGGAGCCCTGCACACCGAGCCAGCTGCCCCTGCACCCTCCAGGCCTCCCTCTGTAATCCCAACAGCTCTTTATTCCCAGAAAGTCACCAGCGGCCAAAGGTCGGACACGCGCAGGGCCTCTCCGGCAGCCCAATGTCACATTTTATGGAGGGGGTGGATCCTGCTCATCCATTTCCCCTCCGAGTCTTTCTAAAAATACCCTAAACCTTAACAAGGAGCTATTTTGGAGGGATCATGGTCATGGATAGGCATGGGAAGCTGATTCTGGCAGGCTCGCCTGGGTTGGATTTACGTGCTCCTTACTCAGGGGCTTGGCGCTGTGGGACGGCTGGACATGGGATAAACAGAGAGCATCGGGATTTTGGGACCTCCTGGCTTGGGATGTCTGCTCTGAGTGTGTTTAGAGGAGGAGAACGAGTGAAGATATCCTTATGGGAATGTTGATCTGTGACTGAAGTCATTCGTTTCGGGCATTTGCAGCTTATCAGATCTGATTTCCTAAAACCTGGCTGGGATTTCTCTCCAGGGACCTTTAGTGATCCTGCCACTTCCAATAAACATTTCTAGAAACTGCTGCCAGCCTGTGGATAAGAGAAACTCCTAGGAGAGACTTTTATCTTCCAAAAAAATCCTTAAAGACACCAAAATATTTTAAAATAAAACCCCACGCAGGAGAAGATGGATAGAAAATTCCCAGCTGCAGCCTTGGGGGCTGGATTGCAGCGCCGGGCGCTGGCTTTGCACCCTCAGTAGGGATGTTCGCTGTTCCCCCTTGGAAAAGCGGAGCCGTGCTGGGTGTGGGAGCCGGCAGAATGCTGAGCTGAAAGCCGATTTTGAGGGCTGAGATGGAAGTGCGGCAGGTAAAGGCTGTGCCGGGCTCCCGCAGCTCGGGGGCGGCGGCGCGCGCTGCTCAGGTTTGCACCTCTAAGAAATTTCCGTTTTTTCGCCTCAAAACCTCCAGATACGAAGCCGAAGCTGCCTTCTTTGCCAACCTGAAACTGTCGGATTTCAACATCATCGACACCCTGGGAGTCGGAGGGTTCGGGAGAGTGGAGCTGGTAGGTGACCTCTTCTTCTTTGTGTGGCATCCTAAAAGGAGCGCTGTGTTAAAGGCTTCATTTTCTGTGTTATTACACCCCAGTAACCCCGAGAAAAATGATCTGATGGGATTAGATGGCGAAGAAAGCTGATTTACATTTCCTGAGACGTAAAACAAAGTACCAGTAAATGCTTTGCAAGGATTTATGCCCTGGGCTGAAAGAGGAGCACACATCTCCTCTCTCTCTTAAGTGGTTCATGGCATTGATTTATGGCCTTTTAAAAACAACCTGGAGAATTGGCTGGCTGGTGAGTGCTGGGATTGGAAGAGCAACCTAAAATCTTATTTAATCAAATCCAGAGTGACAGTAAAAAGCCTCTCCCACACATTTTTTATTCAGGTCTAGAGCAGTTCCACTGGGTTGTCCTCAAAGCTGAATATTCAGCACCTGACCCCTGACAGTACCTCCCAAAGAGGGACATTTTTTTGGGCAGAATTGTAGGGAAAAGACAAAACCCGAGCCTGCTTTTGGCTCTGCTTGGCTTTGGAGCTCCGTGGTCTCCTTTAAAGCAGAGCCTGAGCGGGAGGTGACCCCTTTGTAACACCACGGCAACACAAAACCTTGGAGTAGGAAGGAGGAGTTGGGTTACACCACGGAGGAACACCGGACACTCGCGCACTATGTTAGGAACTCCTGCAAGCCCGGGCAGAGCGGGAACAGAGTTACTGTTGCCACCACAAAACCTCAGGGAAAGTCTCCACCCCGTAACCCCGTGGGAGCCGAAGGCAGCTGGGAGTTGGAAAACGGGCAAAACGAGGCGTTTTGGTGATTATTTGTGATGTGAGGAGTGAATTTGGTGTGCAAAGCTCAACTTGCTCTTCCCCGTGGTTTTTTCCTCTGGCTTTTCCTGCATGGATGTGAGATCCTGTGGAGGAGAGAGCATCTGTGAGAACGCTGACCCTTCCTGGGGCTGGGGGTTTCATTTATAGTTGTTCCCCAGCAGCCTGGGGAGGATTCCTGACGGGAAGGAGGTCCCTTCCCTGCTCCCGCTGCAGTCACCTGCTATGGATCCTTTAGAGCAGGAGCTTGTGCTCAGCCTCCCTTTTGAAGTCCCTCCATCCTCTTCCCGACCAGGGATTTGTCTCCTAAATTAATGTCACCGCTGGCTTCTCCACCCTGGAGGGAGGGACCCACCAGTTTGGGGCTTGGTTTGAGCCTTGGGAAGGTTTTGGGTTCATTCTGAAGGGTTTTGACCCCTCAGGGTGTTCCTGGGGAGGTGCACGGGTTTGTCTCCGTGAGGGGTTGCTGGTGGGACCCTCAGACCACAGCCAGGCCTCTGCTTCAAGGTGACAAAAACTCCGCCCTGGTGAGGTGTGACCCTGGCCCAGCCAAGAGGAAGAGCAGGAGGGGCTCTGTCACTTCGAGGTGTCAGCTCGAGTAGGAATTTTCCACTCTGAGCCCATGTTCACGTCTCAGAAGCCTCCAAGAAGCCCTGGAGCCACCTGGGGTGGGAAAAAACATTCCTGGAGGTTTTCTTCAGGGATGGGAGCCCCTCTCCTGAGCAGGAAAATGCTGGATAAGCTCATTTTTTTGTAGCTCTTAACTGACGCTGAATTGCACGCAGATAAAACTTACTTAAAAGCGCAGCTCAACACTCCGGATTTTGTTGGTTTTCTTTAAAATTTTGTTGCAAAGCCAAGAAAATATTCCTGTTGTCAAAACTGAGCCTGGAATTGCTGCCTCATGCTTCCCCCTCCTCCATGAAAAATACGGTTTATTGTTCAGGGCTAAAAATGTAAAATATATTGGAGGACTCGGCTCTTTTTATTGCCTGGATATGGAAGTGCAGGAGTGTTCCTGGAAAACATTCACAGTTTTTGTGCTTTCCAGGAGGAAAAGGGATCAAAGGGGTGAAGGACATGGCAAGGAAAAGGAATTTTAGGGCTTTGGGCACGAAGGCTCAGGACATCACCGCTGGAGAGGGCAGCTGGTGGTGGCTTCGGGGAAACTGGAATGTCTGGGGCTGGGATTGGCCAAGAAGGAATGACAATCCCATTGGATGTGGTTTTCCGGACACCTCTGGGAATGCTGGTGGCTTGTAGAGGTCACCCTTCCCATGCATCCATGCACAAGGATGTGGCTTTTGGGTCAGACAGCCTAAAATATAAATTATTTTCAATGCCACGGGTGTTTCATGTGGAAATCCCCTTTTGTCTTTCTTTCCCAGGCAGTTTTGTTTTCTGTATCTCAGGAAAAAATTCCAAAGCATTGGAATTTGTGTTGTTTGCTCGGTTTTTTGGTGGCTCCCCGGTGCCTCTCCCAACATCCTTATGGATGCTCCTCTTCATCCCAAACTGGGCTACGTAAGGGACTTTTATCCAGGTTTTTCTTGAGGGATAAACCATCCAGGGCTGGAGAAACCACAGCAGGAGTGGGCTTTTTGGGATGAATCCACTCCTTTTTACAGCTCAGCCTCCCTGCTTTGTATCAGCTGAGCATCTTCTGCACTGGGATCCGGGATTAACATTAGGAAAATAGGAATTTCAAGTGCCACTGGGACGAGGAATGTCACCTCATGTGGCAGGGGACAGGGGTGGAGGACAGGTGTCCCCAGCCCTCAGAAATCATCTCTGCTGGCCTTAATTGCTCCTGGTTTTGGTCTTTAATTGCCTTTTCACTCAAGTCCTGTGCTCCTGATCACCGCCTCGGGTCAGTTCTTCCGGGTTGAAATCAAGATTATTTTTGACAGCTCCTCAATAAATACATTGGAGTAGCTGAATATCCGGGATTGGAGCCACTTTTCCATGAAATCGGTTCCTAGGTGAAGGCTGAGCACAGGGAGACTCAAAATCAGCTCCTTGCTTCTTGCACTCCTTCTGGCTTGGGGGTGGCCCCAGAAAGCAAAATTCCTCTTGCAATGTGGAGATTTAATAAAGACACAAATGAAAACATGCACATAAAACCTTCCAGCCGTGTTTTACGGGCTCTGGACAAAGTGGACACAATGGAATTTTTCGGCTTTATTTGTGTTTTAAGAGGAATCTGGCCCCAGCTTCTGAAGTGCAATTAGATCTCTTCCAGCCTCCAGGCTGTTTTGTAAACAAAGCCATTAGTGAATTAGTTAGATAACGAGGCAAAAACCGCTGCAGTTGTCTTCTGATAGCCTGACAGATGCAGAATCCTGATATTTATTGGTGGAAATTTCCAGCTGTGTCCAATTTCCAATTCCCAAGCGAGCTGTTTGTTCCAGCTATTGCAAAGTTTTTTATTAGAAAGATCATTTTTCCCTTGGAAATCTCCTAATTTTTGGGTTTAATTGTCAGGAATTGCCTCAAGCTGTGCCAGGGGAGGCTCAGGTTGGACAGCAGCAGGAATTTCTGCATGGAAAGGGTGCTCAGGCCTTGGCAGGGGCTGCCCAGGGAGGTTTGGAGTCCCCATGCCTGGAGGTGTCCAAGGAAGGGCTGGAGGTGGCACTCAGTGCTCTGGGCTGGGGACAAGGCGGGCATCGGGCACAGGGTGTGCTCCATGGGCTGGGAGGCTTTTCCAGCCTCAGGGATCCTGGGATTCTGTGAATTTTTTGGCTTTTGAAAGAATGGATCTTTTGGGTGCCATCAGGGGGAAGATTTGGGGATTTCACTGAGGGATTTGAGATCAGGATCACCCGAGGAAATCCCAAACTCATCTGACAATGTCACTCCTCCTTCCAAGCTCAGCAAAATTCTGGTTGTGATGGTCTGACCCTTTTTTTTCCATCCCTTCCCAACATTTGCAGCATATCCCCTTCTCCATCCATCCAGTGCAGGATGTTTGATTTTATCACACAGCCATGTAGGGCGGGACCACTGCAGAGCCACATTTAAATTTTCCTTGGATTTTTGAATTCCTGTTCAAAGTTAACACATCCTGTGTAGGTGGAAACTCATCCTGGGGCTTGTCTGTTCATGGAAAGGGTCTTGGCAAAGTTGGGAACGATGGGATGTGTTTGGAGCCCATCAGAGTTGGGACAGATGGGATGTGTTTGGAGCCCACCAAAGTTTGGAATGACGGGATGTGCTTGGAGCCCACCAAAGTTTGGAATGACGGGATGTGCTTGGAGCCCACCAAAGTTTGGGAGGATGGGATGTGCTTGGAGCTCACCAAAGCTGGGAACAATGGGATGTGCTTGGAGCCCATCAAAGTTTGGAATGATGGGATGTGCTTGGAGCCCACCAAATTTGGGAATGATGGGATGTGTTTGGAGCCCACCAAAATTTGGGAGGATGGGATGTGCTTGGAGCCCATGAAATATGGGCACAGGCTTCAACTCCAGTTGGAGGCAGGAATTAAACATAAAAATAGATTTTATATTTCAGACAAGCCCAAACAGGGAAGCAGAGCAGGATCATGTATGGGATCGTTGGAGTTTAGCTCCATTTGCTTTTTCCAAGATCCCGCAGCAGTGAGTTTTTCCATTTACCACCTATTTTAGCCATAGAATCCCTCTTCCTCAATTTACTTTTCCTTAGAGTGGTTTTGTGCATGAAACCCTTGACATTCCTCCCTGCTTTTTAGCCTTTTGCTTCCAGACATTTCTGAAAAATCCTATTTATCTCTGCACTTTATAGGAAGACAGAAATTTGAATATATTTTAATATATTTGCCCAGTATTTGCCCTTTCCTCATAAAAAACTTGGCTGTGTTTGTTGTCCAGCAACAAAAATCAGTTGTCAGCACAGGGATCAGGATGTGGAATTAAAGGGGTTTAGCACAGTTGAGTATTTGATTAAAAATTGTTAAAGTTGGCTTTTTTAGTGTATTCTTAGGTGTATAATTTTGCAAATTGTTTTCCTGTAGAGTCCCATAGTGCTCCAGCTGGGATAGGAAATTTAGTGCTTTCCCAACCAGTGGAATCTGGACTTTTCCAAAGAACATAAGGTCACTGTCAGGCACAGTTTCCACCCTGCTGTCCACTTGGAATCAGTTCTTGATTCATCCTTCCAAATCCAGCCTGCAGTGTATCTTGTAGACTTAATTTTTTACTCCATGATTTTTCTTTCCATCTTCTCATAAAATTCCAGAATCCCAGGACGGTTTGGGTTGGAAGGGACTCCTCAAAGCCCATCCAGTGCCACCCCTGCCATGGGCAGGGACACCTCCCACTGTCCCAGGCTGCTCCCAGCCCCAGTGTCCAGCCTGGCCTTGGGCACTGCCAGGGATCCAGGGGCAGCCACAAGCACCCTGAGCCATGTCTTAGGTGGGGTTTATTTAAGTTTTGACTTATTTTCCAGCCTAACCCAGCACAGTCTGTTCTGTAGCCAACCCTGAATTAATGTTGGGCTTGAGGCAGGGAGTGGGAATCTGATTTAGATATGCAAATTATCATTTGTCTCTAAGCTTGGGTCAGGAGAGGGGCTGAGTCTGGCCTTAAAGAGATGTGGAAAGTCCCCTAAAAAGCTAATCATGGATCACTGGGGTTGGAAAAGCCCTCCCAGCCCATGGAGTCCAAGCTGTGCCCGATGCCCACCTTGTCCCCAGCCCAGAGCACTGAGTGCCACCTCCAGCCCTTCCTTGGACACCTCCAGGCATGGGGACTCCAAACCTCCCTGGGCAGCCCCTGCCAAGGCCTGAGCACCCTTTCCATGCAGAAATTCCTGCTGCTGTCCAACCTGAGCCTCCCCTGGCCCAGCCTGAGGCCGTTTCCCCTTGTCCTGTCCCTGTTCCCTGGGAGCCTGACACACCCCCCTGGCTGGTTAGAGGGAATTCTCTTCCATCCTGGGAGAAGAGGAATCCACTCCGAAGGAAAAGCAGGCTGTCCCCTCTCGCTGGGGCAGGAGCAGTCAGTGCTCTGTGAGTGCAGCAGTTCAGCTGTCGGGATTAGCAGAGCTCAGCTTGCAAACGCTGCTCTCGGCAACAGCTGCTGCTATTTTTGTTGGTTCCACCGGCTCGAGCTGGGAAACAGGGAAAATACAGGAGCTCAGGAATGCCCAGCAAGCTGAAGCACTTGGAGTTCAGCTCCCAAGCGCTGCTGTTGAGTCAGTTTCTATTTAATGTGACAGGGAAATACCCACGTTTCACCAGAGCATGGATTTCTGGCTCCTTTCTTTTGGAAGAATTCCACAGGAAGCAAAACCCCCTTGGAAAAGCATCTTTGTTGTTGTGGAGGTGTCCCTGTGCCAGCAGTGAGGGCTCAGAGGGACACACAGGGAACTTGTGGGGAGTGGACTCCTCAAAGCCCATCCAGTGCCACCCCTGCCATGGGCAGGGACACCTTCCACTGTCCCAGGCTGCTCCAAGCCCCAGTGTCCAGCCTGGCCTTGGGCACTGCCAGGGATCCAGGGGCAGCCCCAGCTGCTCTGGGCACCCTGTGCCAGGGCCTGCCCACCCTCCCAGGGAACAATTCCTTCCCAATATCCCATCCATCCCTGCCCTCTGGCACTGGGAAGCCATTCCCTGCGTCCTGTCCCTCCATGCCTTGGAAATATCCTGGAATGTTCAGTCACCTTGCTGTTCTTCACGGAAATAAATCCTTCTCTGGGGGCTTGTTCTGCATCCTGGTCAATATTTATTAAAACTTCCGGTTTCCCAAGGTCAGCTGGGATTGGATCAGCACGGGAATTGCTGGAGTTGCAGACGGTGTATGACACACAGAGGGATGATTTACAGGGAATACACGCAGGGAAGGAGGAAGGATAAGAAACACACAGCTCTTCTTTCCTTTCTCCCATTGAGCTCCGGGTTTCGTCTCATCCATCCCCATTTTCCCAGCCAGCCTGAGAAAGCACCGAGGTGTAAAACCGTATTCATTTCTGTGTAACTCCTAAAATCCAGACAGAAATCAGGCCTGGGAGTGCTTGGAGTGTCCTGGAAACTGCAGGAGTTTAAAACCATAGAGCAAAGGAAGGATTTTGGAGTGGTTCCAACAGGAGGAGCCAGCTGTGATCCTATGAAACAAGGACATGGGAAAGCCACAGAGGCTGGATCTCTCCTTTTCCCTGCCTTCCTTTGCCTATAGAATTCCAGACTGGTTTGGGTTGGAAGGGACCTCACAGCCCATCCCATTCCACTCCCTCCCGCTGGATTTATGTGTGTATATATTCCATATTTATATTAGCTGTGCACATATATATGCAACATACATTTTGTACCCATGTTATAGCTTCAGGCAAAATAAAACCATTTGTTATTCAGTTTTTCTTCCAAAACTTCTGAGCCCAAACCCGAAGTCCCTCTGGCTCCTGTGGCTCCCTGGGCTGGTTTTCCCATCAGGACTGAAGCACGGGGTGCCCTTAGCAGCCCCTTCTCATCATCTCAGGATTAATCCTGTTGGGTATCTTTTAAATTTAAAAATCTGGATGACTCCTAGATACCTCTTTTTTTTTCTGCTTTTGGAATGAGACTGGGATTGGACATGGGGGAGGTTTTGTGTTAATTAACGTAAGTTTAATATTTAAAAATAACGTTTGTAGGAATAATTGAAATGACCTGGCGTTCCCATAAAAACGGTCCTCAAAGTCACCTCCTTCGGCAGAAACCAGAGCGAGGAGAGGACTCAGGTGGGCTGGGAAAAGGAGGAAAAGCCTCCAGGGCTCATTTTCCAGGTGATCCAAAAATACCCCTTGGATTCTGTACCTGGACAGCCCTGGTGCATCGGCACTTCTAATGCAAACTGAAATTCCCCCTGTGCTTTCTAATTCCCAACAAATCCTCTGCCTTCCGACGGACTGGGAATGAAAATGGATCTAAATTCTCCGGCGGCGCCGGGCGCGAGCCTTGCCTGGGCTGATTGCAGCTGCCTGATGGATCTGTATTTAACATTTGCAGCACTGAGGACATCCTCAGATGCCAAACGAACCCCCCCTGCCTTCTGCTTCCTCCCAGAAATTCCCTCCCCTCCACTTATTTGGGAGTGTAGGAACGCAGGTGACTTCCCCAGGCTCTCCATCCCTGACAAAAAGAGTAATAAAATTTTTTTTAAAAAACCAGCCTTTTTCAGGAGAGACACAAAAAATGAGGTGGTGAAAGCCCATGGTATTAAACCAGGGGACACGCTGGGATTTATTCTCGGACCCTTTGTTCTCTGATTCTGGAATTTATTCAGTATTCCTGAGTCTCCACCAGGCTGTTGGGTTTATTTCCACATCGATGCCTGGTACAGATTAACGTGAAGAAAATGGGAATTTCAAGAGAATTTAAGAGTGCTAAATAGAAATTAAATATTAAAAATAAATAGAAATAAATAAATAGAGGTAAATCTTCAAAAATACTGATTTTTTTAATTGTTAGATGTCCAAATCAACCACGAAATGATCGATTTTGCCGCTTTCTGGATCATTTTTGCGTGTGGACAAGCTAACACTAAAAAAATCCAGGCTGAAAGAGACCGGATCTGGTCTGGAGAATGTGATGGGGATTTGCAAAGACTTTGGTGTGAAATAATTGCTTGTCCACCACCACGTGGACAGGTCCGGTGGGAAGCCAAGAAATCTGGATTCCCACCAAAAGGAAGAGGGATAAGTTCTCCACAGGTTTATGCTCAGCCCTAGCAAATTTTAATTATTTCCTTTTTTTTGAAAGTTTTGGCAAATTCCGCTCGGCCCAGATTTCACATTGATTTTCATCAGCTCCCTGTGTGACACCTCCCTGCTCCCCTGGCTTGGTTCGGGTGGGATCATATCCAAAATTTCATCCAAGCAGTGAAACCGAAGCCCTTTATTGAAAACGAGGCATTAAAAATAGAAGAAGCCAAGCCCTAACCCCAACCCAAAAGTGCTTTTATCACTTTTCGTTGGCCAAAAATGCAGAATTTCTTTGTGCTCTGAGCTGTGGTCAAAGCGGGAGAAGGAATAACGGGGCAGCAGGGACGGGGCAAAATGTTCTGCTTTATTTTTTGGTGATGGTTTGGGTCTTTGTGATGTGTTTGTCCGAAAAGAAGAGGGCAAGCACAGACTTCCAGCAAGGATAATAATTAGGAGGGTGAATCTCAGTGTGAAAATCAGGACTGGAGCTTTGGAAAAACCAGCGTTTTATGTGGGCTTGGAAGTGCTTGGGGCTGTGGGGAATAAGAAGCCACAAATCTGACATATATATATTTTATAGATACTAAAAAAGGAGTTTGCTGAAGAGAACTTTGGCCGCAGATGGGCGGCCTCGCATTTGTGAGACTTTAAATTGGTGGTGGTGGTGGTGGGAACCTCTTTGCCAGCTGAGGACCAAACTTTTGGGATTGATTTCCTTTAGGTCTGGGCGTCCTTGTGCACTTGAGGCTCCCAGATTGATTGCTGGGGATGCTGGGGATACCATCCCTCCCAGGGATCCCATCCCTCCTGGGGATCCCATCCCTCCTGGTGTTCTCCTGACCCTGAGGATCCCACCCCTCCTTGCATTTCCCTCATCCCTGGGGATCCCATCCCTCCTGGGGATCCCATCCCTCCTTGCATTTCCCTGACCCTGGGGATCCCATCCCTCCTGGGGATCCCATCCCTCCTTGCATTTCCCTGACCCTGGGGATCCCATCCCTCCTGGGGATCCCATCCCTCCTTGCATTTCCCTGACCCTGGGGATCCCATCCCTCCTGGGGATCCCATCCCTCCTTGCATTTCCCTGACCCTGGGGATCCCATCCCTCCTGGGGATCCCATCCCTCCTTGCATTTCCCTGACCCTGGGGATCCCATCCCTCCTGGGGATCCCATCCCTCCTTGCATTTCCCTGACCCTGGGGATCCCATCCCTCCTGGGGATCCCATCCCTCCTTGCATTTCCCTGACCCTGGGGATCCCATCCCTCCTGGGGATCCCATCCCTCCTTGCATTTCCCTGACCCTGGGGATCCCATCCCTCCTGGGGATCCCATCCCTCCTTGCATTTCCCTGACCCTGGGGATCCCATCCCTCCTGGGGATCCCATCCCTCCTTGCATTTCCCTGACCCTGGGGATCCCATCCCTCCTGGGGATCCCATCCCTCCTTGCATTTCCCTGACCCTGGGGATCCCATCCCTCCTGGGGATCCCATCCCTCCTTGCATTTCCCTGACCCTGGGGATCCCATCCCTCCTGGGGATCCCATCCCTCCTTGCATTTCCCTGACCCTTGGGATCCCATTCCTCCTGGGGATCCCATCCCTCTTTGCATTTCCCTGACCCTTGGGATCCCATCCCTCCTGGGGATATCATCCCTCCTGGTGTGTCCCTGATCCCTGGGGATCCCATCCCTCCTGGAATTTCCCTGATCCCTGGGGATCCCATCTCTCCTTGCATTTCCCTGATCCTGGGGATCCCATCCCTCCTGGGGATCCCATCCCTCCTGGTGTGTCCCTGACCGCTGGACCATGACCAGACAAAGCAGGCGGACAAGAAACTGTTCAAGGTCACGCGGTGCGGCCTGGGAAAAGCCCGGGGGGAAAGTTTGGACGCCACTCTCGGGAACGTGGTGGGATTACCGAGGTGTCTGTGCAGGGCCGGGAGCTGGCCTGGCCCATCCTGGTGGGGCTCTTCCAGCTCAGCACATTCCATGGTCCTGCCGAGGCGCCGTGTCTCGCACGAACGAACCGGCATTCCTGGCGCCAAAACAGTACAAGACCAGATCTTGCATTCGATAAGTTCTGACTGCGTGGGGGTTGCCTCCTAACCTTAAAGGGTTTCTGGTGGGGTCAGTGAGAACCAAGCTGCTTCCCAGCTGGCAGAAGCCAAATTCCTACAGGGACACCAAAACAGAAGTTGCCAGATGGCAACTCGTGCTCTAAAGCGGGGAAAGCTCCTCGCTGGGATATTGTTGGGAGCAGCTGCTGGGGGAATGCAGCAGACTTGGAGGCCTGGGAGGTCAACACCAGGGTTCCTTTGAGAGGGCTGGCCATGGTGGGAAGGGGGGGCTGCCTTCCAGCTGGCTTTGGGACAGAGACCTGTCCCTCAGGGTGGCTCAGGGTTCAGAAGTTGCCGGAGTTACCCCGAGAGCAAGCAAACAACTCCTGTCAGCCTCAGCTCAGGGCACCAGGCTAAAAATAGGGGGCAGAGGCTTAAGGTGAAAAGCAGAGCTGTGAGCAGGCAGCGCTGCAGGGAAGCCGGGGCTGCTCATCCTCTGCAGGAATCCCAGCCCTGCAATTCCCGGCCAGAGCCAGCTCAGCTGGGGTGAGCTGGACGGAAAGGGGTTGTGGAAGCTGGATGTTAACCAGCAACAGCTCCTGCCCTGAGAGCAACACCCACAGCTGGCTTTTCCCTAAAGATTGGGGTGTTTACGAACGGATTTTTCAGCAGTAAGCCTAGATAGAAACCTGGATCGTGAGTGGAGAGGTGGGGGGAACTCCTGGAAGGCAGGGAGGTGGGATTGCAGGCAGGAAAGTGGGACTCCGGGCAGGGAGGTGGGATTGAAGGGTGGTGGGATTGCAGAGAATTGGGATTGCAGGGAGCTGGGATTGCAGGGAGGTGGGATTGCAGGGAGCTGGGATTGCAGGGAATTGGGATTGCAGGGAGGTGGGATTGCAGGGAGGTGGGATTGCAGGTGAGGAAAGGTGGGCTTGCCGGCAGGAAGGTGGGACTCCAGGCAGGGAGGTGGCATTGCAGGGAGGTAGGATTTCAGGGAGGGTTTCAGGGAATTGGGATTGCAGGGAATTGGGATTACAGGGAGCTGGGATTGCAGGGAATTGGGATTGCAGGGAGCTGGGATTGCAGGCAGGGAAGTGGGATTGCAGGGAGGTGGGATTGCAGGGAGGTGGGATTGCAGGGAGCTGGGATTGCAGGCAGGAAGGTGGGATTGCAGGGAGCTGGGATTGCAGGGAGCTGGGATTGCAGGAAATTGGGATTGCAGGGAGCTGGGATTGAAGGGAGCTGGGATTGCAGGGAATTGGGATTGCAGGGAATTGGGATTGAAGGGACCTGGGATTGCAGGGAATTGGGATTGAAGGGAGCTGGGATTGAAGGGAGCTGGGATTGCAGGCAGGAAAGTGGGACTCTAGGCAGGGAGCTGGGATCGCTGCCGAGGGGCCGTGCCCAGTGGGTAACCCTGGCCTGCCGTGCCGTGCCGTGCCCAGGTGCAGCTGAAGAGCGAGGAGGCCAAGACGTTCGCCATGAAGATCCTGAAGAAGCGGCACATCGTGGACACGCGGCAGCAGGAGCACATCCGCTCCGAGAAGCAGATCATGCAGAGCGCCCACTCCGACTTCATCGTCAGGTACTGCCCGACCTCTGCCCCCGGCCCCGCGCCCTCGGCATCCCAGGGATCCCTCAGCCTGCCAGCCTGGAAAAGCCTTCAGCTCTGCTCCTGCGAGGGAACGGGGATGTGGAGCAGGAGGAACGTGCTTGGCAGAGCTCGCTGGTGCTGCCACGGGGAATCCATGTGGAATCACAGCGTGGGTTGGGTTGGAAGGACCTCAAAGCCCATCCCTACCATGGGCAGGGACACCTTCCACTGTCCCAGGCTGCTCCCAGTGTCCAGCCTGGCCTTGGGCACTGCCAGGGATCCAGGGGCAGCCACAGCTGCTCTGGGCACCCTGTGCCAGGGCCTGCCCACCCTCCCAGGGAACAATTCCTTCCCAATATCCCATCCATCCCTGCCCTCTGGCAGTGGGAAGCCATTCCCTGTGTCCTGTCCCTCCATCCCTTGTCCCCCGTCCCTCTCCAGCTCTCCTGGAGCCCCCTTTAGGCCCTGGAGTTGCCATCAAGAATTTATACATATATATAGATTAAAAAATACATGTATTTATCATGACTTGGCTTTGCCCCTGCTCAAGGTTAATTTTCCTTTTCCTTCCCAATTTCTGAGTTTTTGTTCCCGCTAAGGGAAGCTGGAAGGCAGAGCTTCATCCCTGGGAATCACACGGTGCCATGAGAAGAGCAGCTGTGTCCAGCACTTCTCTTTAGGGAATATTTGACAAACCCAGTTCAGCATCCCTGGACTCCTTGTGGGCAAGCACACTAAAAACCATCTCCCTGCCCCAAACCTAACACATCTGCTGGGAATAAAAGGGGCTACCAGGCAGTTTGGGTCGTTTCCGCCCTAATAACAACATTCCCTGGCTTTCCGAGGACCGCGAGGACAGAGAGGATGCTGCAGGTCAGGATGGAGCAGTGGGGGCTGAGGATCTCTGGAAGGGGCATCCAAGCCAAGGCTGACTCATCCCACCCTCAGAGATGCCTGGAAAACTTTTTTTGCCACAGGAGATGAGCCCCACTCCCAGAAATTGCTCGGGAGACACAAACAAACCCGGGGTGAAACCAAACCCCTGGGATGAATCCCGAGGGCAGCACGTGGCCAGGCCGGGGCACTCGGGGGGTGTTTCCTTTCCTGATCCCTGGGATTCCCCTGGAGCCCGTGGCTTCTCCTCTGATTCATGGGTGACAGCTGGAGCCCGGCCCTGCCCAGCTGCTGTCCCCTTCAGGATGTGCTGCTGGATCCATAAACGTTCCCCGTTACGCAGGCCGGAGCCAAACATTCCCTGTGGGTTATTCCAGCCCCTGGATTTTTGGAAGGCTGAGCTGTTTCGGGGTGAGAGGGGAAGTGCGGGGCTAGCCAAGCCACCATTCCCAGAAATACCCACTCCTAAATGCAACCTCCAAACTTCTCTTGGTGGAGCCGCTGCTGGTAAGGGAAATCCCGCCTCGCTGCCGCTCTCCACCCTTTGGCAGGGAAGCAGAACAAGGATGCGTTGGCTGGAGCTCTCCTCCTTCCACATCCTGCACTAATTCCCACCTTTTATGGTCACAGCCATCCCTGCGTTATATTTAATACCCCGTGCAAACCCTGCTCTGGGAAGGGACTGTCCAAGCCACAAAGTCCAGCCTTTTGCTATTGCCGGAAAATATTTGATTGATCAAACTCGGTGTGTGCTTCCCAAAATTCCTTCTTTCTCTCCTAGAATGATCCAAACCTGTTTATTCCCTTTCTTGGACCGGCTGGGATCACTTTTTTCTGGGTGCAATGGGCAGAAATTTGAGTATTTCAGTTGATCAATTCAGTTTTGAGCTGATGGATAAAAAGGGGGAGTTAAAATAATCCTGGAGCAAAGGACACAAACTCTGGAATATCGAAATGGGAAAGACAAAAATTCTTGAAGAACTCGGTTGTTTTCTTATTTCGTTGTGCTCGTTAAAAAGTTCTTGCAGAATAATTGGGTTTGGTTATTAAAATGAATCAAACCGAGCAAAAGGAGCAGGAGAGGCCAAGTGGCACTAAATGAAATTGGCTTTTAGATAAACCAAAAACTCAAACAGAACAAAATGCTCTGGGTCGGAGCGCGGGCCAAACAAGTGCAAACATTTCCAGGAATAAGGAAATAAATAAAGAAGTTATTCAAATGTCGTGGCATTGAAACTCAAGACCGAGCTAATGCCCTTTCATGTGTCTAAACTTTATGCTTCCACCACAGCTGATAAATAATATTTGATTTTTTTCTTTATCTGCACGTTTTGGGCCAGATTTAATGCCCATAAAATTTTCGGCGGGGCTGCCTTCCTCAGGGAAAATATTTCAACAGCATTTCAATTACCAAGGAATTAAAAACGTGAAATTGCATTTTGGGTTCCTGACGTTTTCTGTAAAACCTTAGTGGAGGTGAAATTTATTAAGATAAATGAGATTTTGTCCAAGTGGCAAGAGAGAAGTGGAGGGTGTTTTTGTTAAAGGCATGAATTTCAGCATTGTTTAATGGTCAGTTATAACTGAACACTGGTAAAATAAAAATAAAAATAAAAATAAAAATAAAAAATAAAAATAAAAATAAAAATAAAAATAAAAATAAAAATAAAAATAAAAATTAAAAAAAAAAAACAAAAATAAAAATAAAAAATAAATGTGAATATAAATACAATTGTAAATATAAATGTAAATATAAATATAAATTGATGTCTTTCAAAGGCACCAAATCCTGCAGCGTTTTCCCCCCCTGATCCATCCCACAGCTCCATCAAAATAATACCTGGGATTAGCAGGGAAGAGCTGGAATCTGCAACCCCACCTGGTTTCATTTCCATCGTGTGGTGGCAGCTCTTGAATACTTAACTCCTGGAATTTTTAACTCCTGAGTTTTTAACTCCTGCGGACTTCCAGGAATGCAGGAATTGCACCGGGAGTCTCCCTCAGCATTCCCTTCTCCTGCAGAAATTATTAAAATGAGTATCCAATTGTTAAAATTCACATCCAAACAGCTGCGAAGGGACCTTCCCAGTGTCCACACCCTGCTGGAAGCCTGGCTGGATGGAGCCCCACGTGGAATGGGAAGTACAAAAGCAGCCGAAGGCTAAAATTAAATAAAAAGAAGAATTCTCTGGGTTTTTTCCCCGTATTTATTTCATGTTATTGAACACATATATCGATCTGATTAATGTAATAGAAAATCCTGTTGAACACGGAGCGTGGATTTTGGAGCACAGTTCAGAACTCGAGGAGGGATCACAAAGCCTGGCCCATCCCTTGGGGCAGTTTTTCCTCCACATTCCTTCCTGGGAGGAAGAGAAAGAGCATTTCAGCTCTTTAAACTCTGTCAGACCAGCGGGTTTAGTGCTTGGATAAGGGATTTATTCCTGATTTTCTGGTTGCCACCCCAGGCTCTACAGGACGTTCAAGGACAGCAAGTACCTGTACATGCTGATGGAGGCCTGCCTGGGGGGAGAGCTCTGGACAATTCTCAGGGACAGGTGAGCTGGCACTTGTCCTGCACAGTGGGATGTTCTAAATGTCACAGAATTCCAGCTGGAAGGGTTGGAAGGGACCTCAAAGCCCATCCAGTGCCACCCCTGCCATGGACAGGGACACCTCCCACTGTCCCAGGCTGCTCCCAGCCCCAGTGTCCAGCCTGGCCTTGGGCACTGCCAGGGATCCAGGGGCAGCCACAGCTGCTCTGGGCACCCTGTGCCAGGGCCTGCCCACCCTCCCAGGGAACAATTCCTTCCCAATATCCCATCCATCCCTGCCCTCTGGCAGTGGGAAGCCATTCCCTGTGTCCTGTCCCTCCATCCCCTGTCCCCAGTCCCTCTCCAGCTCTCCTGGAGCCCCTTTAGGCCCTGGAAGGGGCTCTGAGGTGTCCCTGGAGCCTTCTCCTCTCCAGGTGAGCACCCCCAGCTCTCCCAGCCTGGCTCCACAGGGGCTCCAGCCCTTGGAGCAGCTCTGTGGTCTCCTCTGGATTTGCTCCAGCAGCTCCAGGCCCTTTTGATGTCACAGTTTTTAAATCACAGTTTCCCATCCCAGAGCTTTTCCCACCCCTGTGTTTGCTCCCTCTGTGAGTGTGAAGAGCAACATCCAGCTCTGCTGCGGGGACACTGATAAATAATATCCATCAGCATTTCCTGAGATTTATGGCCCAGCCAGGACTGAGAGCAATGAGCAGGAGCAAATCCAGAGCTGTGCAGGGTGTGCTGGCCCATATATCCCATATGACATCAGGGCTGCTGATCCGAGGTGGGAAGCAAAATCCACAGTGTGCCAGGAGCACTGTTCCATCGGGATGCAGCAGTGACTTGGAAAAGAATCAGTTAGGAAAAGTGTATAATGCCGAAAACCCCACAAAACCTTGGGAGGGTTGGCCTTGGAGTGTTCAGGGCTGCTGGGTGCACGTGGGATGTGCCCGTGGAGCAGGGAATTGTAACTCTGGAGCAGCCTCATCACTGGCACAGAGTCCCAGTACGTTTGGAAAGGTCCATCAGAAAGCCAAGATGAAACTGTCTTTTCACTCCCCAGAACGAATTTTCCTCTAGTTCTTCCTCTTCCCAGCAGCCTTTTTCTCGCTGAAACGGGAACTGGGGCAAAGTGAGCAGGTGCTGGGTGGGATTTTTCCCCATCTTTTGTCAGAGCCTGAGAATTCCATCTGTAATTCTCTGGGATTTAAACTGAGGTTCTGCTGCCACCTAGCTTAGACACCCTCCTGATCCCAGCCAGCTCCCAGCAGGCATATGGGATGTGGTTTTCCTTGGAAAACTGCTGAAACAAGGATCCAGAGGTGCAGTTTGGAACTTGCATTAACGCTTCAAGTCCCAGCAGCTGTGATTTTCCTGCCTTTTGTCTCAGTTAGGAACGTTAATACAGAACCTGTCTCTGCACCTCAAAGGGGTTTTAACACCCAAAAACCAAAGCTGGAATTAGAAAAAAAATCCCTTTTTGCTTACAAGACGAGGATTTCAAAGTTTTATTTCTAAATTGTAGAATAAACCTGAAAATAGTTTCGGATATTGGAGGCAAAGAGGCTGCTTCCGAAATGGGAATTTAATTGGATCGAGACATAAAGGGGAGTTTAGCAACAGGAGCTTTCCAGGTGTTAAAAAGTGATTTTGCTGCAGTGCTTAGAGTTTTAACGGCAGAATGAATTCCATGGGGAAGGAAACCACTTCCCAGGGGTTCATCCAATGGCTTCATCCCCCTTTCCCTCCCTCCTTCCCGCAGGGGTTCGTTTGAGGATTCCACGACCAGGTTTTACACGGCGTGCGTGGTGGAAGCCTTTGCCTACTTGCATTCCAAAGGGATCATTTATCGGGACCTCAAGCCGGAGAACCTCATTCTGGATCACCGAGGTTATGCCAAGCTGGTGAGTGCCGAAAAAATCCCCCCAAATCCCACACAGGTTTGGCCAGAGAGGGTCAGGGGGAAAGTCCCCCTGTCAGGGGGTGCTGAGAGGAGCTCGGGGCCAGGCGTTGTCGTCACCACTGGGACGTTCTCCTGGCTTCCAGCAGGGCTCAGGGTATGGCTGAGCTGAGAAATGCTAGTTCTGGCTTGGGATTCAGATCGTGCTCCTGGAATGCTGGGAAAAGAGCATCGGGAGAAACCCATCCAGCTGTCCTGGGCAAAAAAATGGCCTGTTTGCCCCAGAACTTGGGGTAGAGGTGCCCTGCTTGTTAGGGGAACCCCGAATGGAGAGGAGAGGAGAGGAGAGGAGAGGAG